>MNCI01028413.1:105308-156938 GCA_015680685.1 Gnetum montanum | reverse complement strand
CGGGTGTATCTAGCCCTTACGGCGGCAGTGTGTTGGAGGTCGGGTGTATCTAGCCCTTACGGCCCATGGTGACCCATGCACCCCCTTCGAACATATAGCTTTTGAGTTGTTGTATTAACTCTGCAGTAATGCCTAATTGATTAAGCACTCCTATAAATTTTTTTGAATCACTGAGTCATATGCTTTAGCAAAATTAACAACATAAATGAAGGTGTTTTTGTTGGGTTTCTTTGCAACTTCCATACAATGTCTGAGAGTAACTAGGTGATCAATAGTGGACCCCATTTTGTTTGGACCAGGCTAGGATGATGATGATGTAGAAGTTATGATAAAGAATTGTCCACTACAAGTCTGGAATTTTTTGCAACTGTCTTACAGAAGAATCTAAAAGCTATTAAACCAAGATATAGGATTTATGTTTATATCAGTGACCCGTACCATTTAGGTGCATTTAGACCTCTTGAAGAATGAATTTCATTTATAAGCCTTATGTATCTCTGTTATAGATGAAATTAATACATAGATTGGCTCCGGAGATGCAAATCATACTAGTAAGCTTTTGACGTATTCTACTTGTATATGATCACTCAGCATGCATTGCTATCATTAAACAAAGTTTTCTGCCATGTCTACTAGGAAAAGTTCAGTTTCAGCTCTTTCATTTGCAGGTTTTCTTTGTGTCTAAGCTTAAATTATTGAGATTGAACATGTAATTTATAGAATTTCTTCATTTAGACCATGTTCATGTGTTTTACAACTAAAAAAATGTGCCTCCCAATTTACATTATTTCAAGCATTCCCAACACTTAAAATGACCCTTTCTCATATATCGGAATTTCTATATTCTTGTATTTTAATATGTTTATCTGTTTTTTGCATATTGTCAGAGATGTGAACCTTTGTTTTAGAAATTTAAAACGCTCAAGGTTGATTAAAATACAAAAAAAGCATATGAGATCATTAATGTGTTGTTTTCAATTCATTTTATTTAGTAAAAAATTCTGAGATTTCTTCCATGCTTCAAGTTGGAAATGTTAAGGGCTTCTAAAGGTTTAAGGGTTTAAGTTTGACTGCCCTGACTTAGTAATTCTAATTTTGATATAATTATCAGATGCAATATGCTCGTAGACTTTTTGTAAAGTACCATTCACTCTTGGTCAATTAGATAATGCTTTTGGAAGTATTGTATGTTATATATTTTCTTGATAAAAAAGTTTGCACTTTTTCAGGGAAAGAAGCTCAGGTTATCTTGCAAGATTTTCAGAATGCAGAAGAATTTGCATCTTCTGAAGAGAGAAAGCTTGCTTTTTTCAGAAATTGGAATTTAAAAATTTTTGAGCTGGTGAAATCTCTACCAAGTAATTCTCTTTCACTCAATACGTTGACATTTATGTTCATGAGAATCTTTTCTGAGGTAATAAATTTCATTTTGATGAGATTCTATTCAAACATGAAGCAGCCCTTAACGGTAAGGGAACAGACTCACCTTCATCATCATTGCCTTTATCCTATTGAACTACAGTGACCTATTATGGTAGGCAAGTGATTTAATGATAATTCTTATAGTCAGTTGTCTACTTGAAAGCATGTATATCAGCATAACATGTTGGAATTAAACCCATAACTTAAAAGGATGAAAGTCACAAGCCTTGGTAACAAGCTATATCTCCCTGACAGATAAGGGAACATAATCCACAATGAAGTATATTTTCTTCATAAGACATGAGTTGTGACTTGCACCTTACAAGTCACAGGTTCAATCCTAATGAGTTATGCTAAGTTATACAGGCATTGCGTAAATGAAATGACTAAAACTGAATGTTGTTCAACATATCTTTAGTGACTAATGATTTCTACATGTCCATAACAAATTACTTCAATTTTGCTTCCTTTTTCCAAACCAACCAGGATTTGAGCATGCAAGAAAAAGCAATGCCATAACTAACAAAACTCAAGCTGGTTCGTTTTGGAGTCTTTTGTCTCTAAAATAAATTACATTGATTCTTTGTATTTGCAAAATATGGTGTGTTTAGTTAAACTTTTCAAGTTGATTAAAGTGATTAGCGTAATGTTTTATATTGGCCATTAAAGTCTACATAGAAGTGATTGTCAATAAGGTGTAGTCCTTCTGGTTGGAACTTGACTTCTTTATACTTTTGCATTTTTTAATGAATACTTTAATTAGCCCCTATATGTAAGGCAATATTGCACTTAAAATGAATGAAACATAATCGAACATGGATTTCAGTCACATTCAATAAGCTAGTTGCATGGTTTTAGGTTTCTGGTTCTATGCAGCTAAGACAAATAATCTAAGTATTTGTGGATAATTGAAAGCTTATGAATAGCAATATAACCATATACCTTGCTGATTGGTGTTTTATTAGGCTGTCTTTCTTCAAACTATAAGCAAGATAGCAAGGAACAGAAATACCCAATCAAATGACCCAATGACTCTTAAAATCCAAGTTATATGCCCGGTTCAAGATTCATCTAAAATTAAAAATGTACTTTCCTCATACGAAATGCAGTAGTTGGATGACATGTATGGTTCCCATGACTATGGAGGTTGCAATGTCCTCTAATTAGGCCATGTGAGTGGGTGGCCTGGCTGGTTGCAACATCTGCTTTTGATATCTTAAGATTTTTCATCCATCATACCATATATCATTGACAAAAAAGAGTTGAGAAAAGGAAAAACAGGAAAACTAAATTTGAAAACTATGAGATTGATAGCAGCTTCTTTAAACAGACTTCAGTCTCATTACTTTCTTCTAATAACTTGCTTTCAACTTTGAATACACGGTAGAGATGTGCAGATAGTAGTTCTGCATTGTTTGATTGACCTGAAATAAAGTTTTGTATGAAACAAAAAAGGAAATTAAAAGGAATGATGGAGAACTTGAGAATGATGGCAACTTGATCTAATAGGGCTTCTATACTGGAGGGTTATGTTAAGAACTTCTTTGTAGCTCTAAATACATTGTAGAACTGCACATACAGGGTTTTGTGCGTTAGCATTAATCTTATGTTGATTTGAAATAAGGATGTGTATGAAGGGTCTTGAAATTAGCTAACTTGTTGGTAACAGTTGCTTCATTACTCTAAAGGCCATGAGTTTTTATAGATCGTACCCTAGATGGATGGGTAAAAGATTGTATATATATCTAAAACAAAACAGAGAGAAAATAATGTAAATATTTCCTAAAAGTTGGTGCCGCTCAAGTTCGAGAGCTGGATCAACAGCACAGGGTTTTTTTAACTTCACAGCATATAATTTCTGGTAAGATCCACCATTACAGTGGAAGATTCTTGTGGGACTTTATTCCTAATGTGTGCTTTAGCATTCATCATTTGATTTTAGCGTAGACAACTTAAACTGGAACTTAGCAAGCAGCCTATGTTAAAAGCCATCCTCAGGTACACCCCACTATTTATCAAGTAGCCACCTTCAGCATGGAATGTTGAGACATTTACCAACAGAGTCATGGTATGAATATAATGCATTCATCAAGAACTGTAATTTCGACCATGATGAAAAATTATTTAACTTATCATTATTTAAATTGCTCTTTAGCATAGAACCCCAAGAGTGCTAGCTGCCTTGCAAGTTTATAGAATGTGAGATTAGATATGTATTAAAATGCACCGGTAACGGTCCCATCTGTAAAGTTTTGATTTTAGCAATTTCTTTGTTGCTATAGATTCCTTCTACAGATGACATTTTCTCTAGTTATTATTGCTTTTAAGATGTTTTTCAATTATTTTTAGTATGAAATTTATCATTGTAGTGTTTTTTTTCCCCAGAGATTGCAGGTGTCCATTTGATGCCCATAACACCAGCAGGATGGCATGAAGTAGCAGTTTTGCTATCAGAGGGAAGATTTCTATAAATGATATAGAGTTGTCACGTTCTTGATTTAAGAGATCATCATCACGGTTACCTTCATTTATGAAATGTACCTTGTCAAATGTTGCACATTTTTGCATGAGACTTGTTATCCTGTATTATGCCCCACTGCAGTGCATTTTGGTAAATATTGGTGTTATTATGATAACATAATAGCGCCTCCTGAAGTCAACGGTATCATCTTTGCTCATCATCATCATCAGCCTAACATGATCCCACCAACATCTGTGGTAAGCATATCTCCTGCCATTTACATCTCTCAAGAGTTGCATCAAGTTCTTATGTAGCCCTTCATACAATTTTTTCCAGGTCCTTTTTGCTTGGCGACTCTCTTATAATATATATATTGTTTAAACCGGCTTCCCAAAAGATAAAATTAAAGCAAAAGTAGATCCACTATTATCCCTTAGAGAGGACCTGAGGGATTTAATAACCTGTGCCTCTCCACATGACAGACACCAAACTGTACCATAATCTTCCCTACTGCATTCAGCATCAAATTACGTTCTTGTTGAGCAGTGCATTGACCTTATTTATGATCACCTGGCTTTAATTAACATTTTGATTCCAATCTTAATTGCAGGGGTTGTAATGTCCTTCACCCTGATGGATTTGAGATCACTTGAAAGCCAAAGTTAGTATTGGTATTTAAATAATGAGCTGTAGCTTATTTCGCCCAACCGGAAAGTTGGCAAATAGTTTAAAATATAATTAATTTAGAAAATTCTCTATTTGTTGAATCTTGGTCAATATTCACAAGTTACAATAATATTTTAAGCTTTTATGGGGTACATGATATCCTTTGTAAATTGTACTCAAAGTGTCCTAAAACTTGGAATGAAACCGACAATGAAAGACACAAAGACGTGATTGCATGGGCGTATGATAAAGTACTGTTTAATATTTTTTAATATCAAATGCTAGCATCAACTCTTGCCGTCAGAATTTCTTCATTGGCATCGTTGTCATATGGATTAATTATTTACCGGCTTAATATTCGAGGAAACTAAAAATATGTGGAGTCCATTTGAGGGTTTCACTAATCGGTCTATATTAAGTCGTTTCTGTGGCAGTTAATCTCCATGATTAATGAAATACTTCCTACCTTCACCATAAGTTAAGAAAATCACTGTAATTGATTAACAGTAAGGTCATAAACCTTTACATAACAACATCCATTGTTCCCAGACACTAGGAAAACAACAGCACTCCAACCTTCTTGGCAGTGACAACGAAATAGAACAGCACTTGCACAGAGCTTAAATTTCTTACTGGCACTTCAACTAACAAGCAGACAAAAATATCGAAAATGGCACCCAAATCTCTAAAGCCAACTAAAGTTACCAGAGCATTGATACGGCAACAATACCACCCAAAACATGGACCGTTCAAAAAATCTTAAAACTTCCCGAGCATCCAAAACATGCTGCCTAAGGAACTTGCACTATAAACTGAACAATGTTAACACTTACTTAGAAACCAAGGGGTACCGATTAGCTAGAAGGGTCTTTGACCCAAATAATTCCCAGGAGGAAAGTAGTTGCAGGTGATGAAGACATCGCCATCTGCACAAACAGCCTTAGCACAGCCAACGAGCTTGGTGTTCCTCCACACAATTTGTGTATAATGACCACACATTTCCTGATACCCACAGCTATTAGACTTGTAATCGTACCACTGCCTCTCTCTTACCCACAGATAAACTGCATCAGAAGGACCCCAGTTTCTGCCTGCTTCGCCCCAAAAGATGTTCTCCCCATAAGGCCCTCCAGAATGCCTGAGCAGGCACCTCCCATATCTCTGCCTCTGTGATGCCCACCACTGTGCATAGCTTGCAAGGCTGGAATCCCACTGCAATGGCTCAAGACCCACAGAGGCCCTTGCTTTGTTCTGTGGATCAAGGAACTCATGTATTTCTTGGGTTTCATAGAAGTAGCTGTTTGGCTTCAGAGCTGCTCGGCACTGACAGTGCTGTGTAGCTTTTAGGGTAATGAGCAGAAGAAGAGTGATGTAGGCTGTTGCTGGTGCCATCATCAGAGCTTGCATTGCTGAGCTGCTGCTGCTGCTGCTTCTTCTGCAGTTGCAGAGGTGATTTTGTAGTTGCAGTAGGTGAAATGGGACTGTTGTTGCCGGCCGGTCATTTATGGAGGTGAGTAAATGGGTTTCTGTAATGCCTACATGCACCGTTGTGAGCTCCTTAAATTGCATTCATGTTGAAGCCCGGCTTTATTTTGTAGGTACCGGGTGGTGAAGCGACAATTGCATGGCACACTGCACGGTTGTGAATGGTTTGGTGGAGTGCTGGTGCTGGTGCCATGGAAGCCAGGCAGCGTTTGATTTTTCTTGTTTGAACGAAGGTATCGGATGTGCAGAATCCTGAACGAATCACGGTTTTTGCGATGAGTAATGAGAAAAGGATGGAATGACGAATGTTTGAACTGTTCTGTTGACCTGGATTTCTAGAGATTGGGTGAAACGTGATAGTGCAGAAAGGCAGAGAAAGGCCCTCATGCTGCCAGCCAAGGATCATTGAATTACTTGACGTGGATGCTTGAAAACATCTTTTTCACTTGAATGTGTTTAGGAACTGTATGTTCTGTCTCACGAGATAGTTAATGAGTTGCCGGTGCTTTGATGGTCATCACATTTTATTGCTACATGATAGTTCTGAAGAGAGAGTTCGGTGGATACGACATTTGATTTTAAAACGTCATTTAGTTGTGCTGGAATACTCCATTTTTCCTCTGTAGCTCCATTTTAAGTTTCATTTATCATGATTTTCGTATATAGTTCCATTCAATTTTCCATTTATCAAGATACGTAACATAGATATGGACAAATGAAACCAGAAACTTTGAATGTAACGTTGATATAAACATTACATATGATATGATTTGTTTTCCAAAATTAAAAGGCATGTTTCTTACCACATTTCCAACAAGTAGCATCTTCCTTTTGAAATTTAACTGTATTTAGTTCAAGCCTAGAGTTCCATGGTAAAAAAGGTCCTGCTATTAGAAATAAGACATGCTAAAAAGCAAACAATCCATAAGAGCCATTTTCTAGATGAAATGCTGTATTTCAACTGTAAACAAAACAAAAACCTCATGAAATCAAACATGAACAGCAAACATGATGGGATAGCAGACAACTGGGACGTGGCTTCATTATTACGATTTTGACAATTCCACTGTAACTCTTCTTTAAATGCATAAAATCTTTTCAAAGGATGAAGGCAGTAGACTATAGAGTGCTGACCAAAGACTCCCAGGAACCTGTTTTGTTGAGTGAAAATGCATTTCAGACCAGATTCCATCCCAAATACAACGAACCTGAACAGCAAACATGATGGTGGGATAGCAAACAGTTGGGACGTGCACATGATTTTTACCATTTCACTGTAACTTTATAAAATGTATGAAATCCCTTAAAAGGATAAAGCCGGTGGACTATACAGTGCAGACCATATACTCTTGGTACATGTTTTGAGTGTGAAAATGTATTCATGTCCCTTGTGAATGAAAACACGGTTACTTTTTTGGGACCAGATTCCATACCAAAGACCTTTTTAAAATGCGTCGAACCACTCCAAAGAACAAAGGCTTCAGACACGGCAGACCATAAAGACTCTAAAGCCATGTCTGTGTTTTCTTAAATGAAATTGCATTTATTTGTTTGAGAGCGAATTTTACACCAAACAGTATAGAAACTGGGCTCTAACCCAAATCTTCCCATGGAAAACGACACCTTTACCATCACTGTAAATGACCGACCGTTGTTGAAAGAGCCTCGTATCATTCATAAATACAGAATTAACTTTAGACCTTTAAACAAAGCTTTAAGCACGAAGGTGATTAATTTGAAGAGTACATGAGAGGCTTCTTGCCCGGTTGCTCCCCCAACAAACACGCAAATGATGAAAGCAAAGCGAAAGCTATAACTGTATCATACGACACTGTTCCAAACGTGCAAGTGTAAGGATGGACTTGGTAGTTTAAAAATTGGAAGTACAAACGACGGCTCCTAACAAGCTAGAACGGATGCCTCCTTCATCTACGATATTACAGTACAGAACGTATAAATGCAATTTTCGTCTAGGACATCCGAGAAATATAGAGTTGATCGTAGCACAGCAGTAAAACAATAGTCCAATGAGAGAACAAGGGAATGCCATGGAAAGATAATCAAGAACCGAACATCCAACGCTTTCATTTCAACAAAGAGACATCTCGGCACTTAAACAGATATTCAAATTAAAATTCAGGTGTAACATCACCATTTAGCGTTCCTCAACATATGACATGAAAGAGAATTTCATTTGGTTTTCACCTAAAACTATGAATCAACTATTCCATCAGAAGTCGGAATCGTCGGTGTCATCATCAACAACGATCTCTTCCTCATCACTCTCATCATCATCATCGATGACATAACGCACAGGTGCAGCCCTAGAGGCCCTCTGGGGTCTGTTGAACCTGGCTGGCTCTGTACTGTTTGAAGAACCCTGTGTGGATGACCCACTTGCACTGCTGCTTCCACCTTCTTCATTCAGCTTTGACAACATAGCCCCACTCTTCTTGTTGAAAGGGGACTGCCTCATTCTTCTAACCTTCTTCTCTGGCGACTTCTTGTAAGGAGATGGCTCAGTAGGCTTACTATTCTCTTCAGCAAATGTGAGCTTAGTAAGCATGTCTTCAATAAGCTTCTGGCTTTGCCCACCAGTTTTCTTTGCAGGTCCTCTCTTTCTCTGAGCAGGAGCAGCAGCTATGGGTGCAGAGACCTTTGGGGGTTTGATGTTCTTGGCCTGGTTTTTTCCTCCACCAGCAGCAGCAGCAGTCTTCTTGGCACCTTTGTTTTTGTGGGTAGGTTCCTCAAATTCTGAATCAGAATCCTCGTCCAAATTGGTGAAATCAGCATCACTGTCACTGTCCACTATCATGGCTTTCTTCCTCCCTCTGCCCTTGGCGGCAGCATTCTTGTTGGGTGCTGCTGGCCTTCCTTCATCTTCCTCATTCTCTGCCTCAGGAATTGTATCAATTCTTGCATGTTCTTCTTTATCGTCCTCATCAACATAAACTGGATTAGCATTCTTGGCTCGTCTGGAAGGCTCTCTTGGTGGTGGAATTATGGCATCAACATTCACTGCCAATAACAAAGTAGAATATGAGGATCGAAATATTGGTAAATTAACTTGATATTTTACTTTATCAAGTGCTTTAAAATACTTGATGCATCTGGTGAAGACCCTTCGTTGTATGCAGCTAGGCGGTCTTGCAGCCCAGCATCAAGATCTTCCTCTTCTTCATCTATTACAACATCCTGCAAAAAGACAGCCAACATGATTTTAATACCTTGCTTCATGATACAATTATCAAGAAAGCGCATGCAAAAAACATGGTGGTTCCCCATGATCCTTCAGACAAATAATTTCGAACATGTATGGAGTCAAGAACCAGTTAACATATTTGAAACCAAGAAAATATGTACAAAGTTTAAATTCAATAAAACGCCACAAAACAGACTCTGTAAGGCCATGACTCTTACCGGTATCTTTTTGGGAGCTCCCTTCCTTCCACCCCCTCCTCTCTTGCCTTTTCCAGTCTCTACACGAGACAAACAATGATTTCAATAACAAATTCAATGCCTCTTACTTGGTGTCCCAAGACAATCATTATGGATGCAAATGAAGGCTTGAAAATTACCTTTTAGAGGGTTCTGAGCTGTAACAGATGAAGATGATTGGCTTGCTACAGAAGCAGATGCAACTGATGGTGCCTTACCGGCATTCTTCCTCTGGTTTTTTCCAACGTTTCTGAATACTTTGGCATGTTCTGGGGGCATGTTCCTTAGTTCCTCCTCGTCGTCCTTAGCTTCCTCTTCAGCTTGTTTCTGAAAAGTAAACAAATTGAAATTGTAAGACTCGTACTTTTGCAAGTTTAGTGATCAAAAAATGGCTCTAAGAATCTAGAACTTACATTAAGGGCCTCCTCGAAGGCATCAAGATCTCTGAGCCATAACGTCTTGGGAGTGGCTCCAAGCAAGGCTTCATATTCTGCCTTGGCATTATCACGCTGGTTACACAGCTCCTGGACCTTTTCTAAGGTCAGCGTCCCAATTGCCATGGATAACAGATATTCGTAATCACTGGCTTTAACACCCTTCACTTCCTCGGTGTTGTCCTCTTCAACTGTGTCCTCCGATTGAGAAGGAATGGCTCCTGCTACGTTTTCCTCGACAGATTTTCCCTTCTTGGGGAATGGGTCGAATCCTTTGTTCTTCAGTTCCATTACCAAGTCACTCCTCTTTCTATTGCTCACAACGATTTCCCCACTCACAACTCCCAAGATGAATCTCACTTTGTTATCGAGTTTCCTCAGTTCAAGTTGAAGATAATCCAGCAAGACTTTCTGTAATTGACAGTATTTCCAATCAGCATAAGTTTCAAAAAATATGATTGTTACCATCACTGGTATTTCCAACCAGTGTCCAGGTCCAAGCAATAATTACCTTCCTCTTTTCATAGTATTCAAAGCGTATGGGGTAAAAAGCCTGCAAAACTGCAGACAAGCAAAAGATTAGAACGAATTTTGGTGCATGAAACATTCAAAAAACCAATTTGTTTATGGATCAGGAGGTTACTCTGTTCTGGACTTTCGTATCTCTGAATCGTCCCCTTTGAATCAAAGAGGTGCATATTGGTGGTGCTAATTGTAGTTGTCAGTTTAAATTTCTTCAAAAGACCTTCTGCAAGAGCGATCTTCATGTTCTCTTCCGATAGAACAACGTCAAAATGAACCCTAGTATCTGTAGAGCTTGCTGTGAAATCCTGCAACGCAAAAGCAAATATTAAAGACAGCTAAAAACATCAAGAATGAAATTTGGGATGTCATTAGTAACGCAAACGTACCAATATAAAAGGCTCTTTGATTTTTTCCGTCCCATTCTGGAGTGACTCCAGAAAACGTTTATAATCCTGTGTCCATTTCCGAATTGGAAGTTCTGTTATCCTCAGTGTTCTCACGTCAATCTGCTCTATTATACCACTGACTGTGTATGAAGCCCCACCATTTTCCCTCACCCCTGTTCTTTCAATGGTACCCTGAAGAAGAAGGAATGGACCGGTTAATTCTTAAGTTTTCTAAGAGACAGACACACATCAGTAAGCAATTATTATGCTTCAGGATCTACCTTAAAGCCCTTGTACCATGGATCCATGGGAATCATGGGTTCACCATTGAGCAAGCGTCTCAAGTTTGCAATAATATCTCTAGGATTATAATTCGGTACAAAAGAACTCCAACCAGTCCCAATTCCTTCACTTCCATTTACAAGTACCATTGGAATAATTGGTACGTACCTATAGAAAACGTAACATGACAACTTGTAACAAAATCCAACTTAAAAGAAGTACTCGACATCCTAGTTTGGGATAAAGCCTTTCTAGCTTACCATGTAGGCTCTATTTTAAGTCCATCTTCATTCATGTAATCCAAAAGGGCATCATCTTGATCTGGGAAAATTTTCCTTGTAATTTTTGATAAGCAGGTAAAAATGTAACGTGCACTTGCATGATCTTTCCCACCCTGTAAGAATTAAGAAAATATCAGCATGACTAACTTTGCTGATTGACATAGATAAAGAAGAGATGGCATCAAACATTTCCTCAGAGCCTGACCTGATCTCGTGTACCAAATTGTCCAAGAGGAGCAAGCAGGTTAATGTTGTTACTTCCCACATAATCTTGAGCCATTCCAATGATTGTGCTGGCAAGACTTTGTTCACCATGATGGTAAGCAGAATGCTCTGAGACATAACCAGAGAACTGAGCAATCTGCCGACAAAGTAAAAGAAAGGTATATAACACCATTATATGCCAAATCACACTATTTTTCCAAGAGATAGGTAAACACGATCAGATTATAGGTATAAGAATGTCTTACTTTTGCTTCTTTTTCAAATTTCCTTTTGAAAGCACAGAACAATATTTTCCGTTGACCCGGCTTCAGACCATCAACCATGGATGGGATTGATCTTTGCAGATCAGCCATGGAAAATAAGATAAGTTCCTTGTTTACAAAGTCACTGTATTTGATCATTCTCTCATTCGAGTTCAAATATGTACCAGGCTGCAAGAGGAATTCTCATATCAGGCTTTCAACTCAAATGAATGTTGATGAAAATATTATTGGGATCCGAACATATGCACGTATTCATTATTGCATGAATATGATTACCTCAAACTGCCTCAACCAGTTCTTCCTATCTTCAACCTTTTTCTTGCTAAATGCTAGTTCAATAGCATCTCCATCTTGTTCACTGGACCACATAAAATCCTTCCTGTGTCTGTTCAAGTTTTTAAAATACTCCTTTCCCTCTTTTGAGGTGCTTGTTCCCAGACCCTGTAGGGCACATGAAACAAAAAAATATTAATGATCCTAATATATCAAAAGGCAGAACGTGCCACTAAAACAGAGCATTATGAAATCCAGCTCATAAAACAAAGCATACTTTGTAGTACTTTATACTCCATGATTTAGATGACTGCACTGATTCCTTCCAGGATTCATATTCAGGCATACTATAAAAGGACAAGATGGTTCCATTTTTGTGAGTGGCCTGAAACAACAAATACGACTTTGTTAAACCTCTCACAATACGAATTCTATCCATTTTACTTTCACACATCATACAACAAAGCACTAAAATGCACATTACCTTAACAATGGGGGTGATAAATTCGAGAAGAAATGATGGACTCTTGAGTAAACCTGGCCAAAATGTGTGGATAAAATTTATCAACAGCCCCTTAATGTGGGAGCCATCATGATCCTACCAAATCAGAAGAAACACAACGTTAACGCACAGCTAAAAATATTCTAGTTACTTAATAAAACTTATCCATAATGATAATACGCTCTTTACCTGATCTGTCATTATCATGAGATGACCATATCTCAACTCTTTCACCTCTTTTACGTTTTCATACTTCTTTTCTTGCCTTAAACCAAGGATTGTCTTTAGCTCTTTGATCTCATTATTTTCAAGAATCTGTTTATGACTGGCTTCTCTTACATTTAGCAATTTGCCTCTCAAAGGGTACACACCATAAAGGTCACCACCCACAACAGATCTCCCTGCCATCTTCAGGACATAAGAAACAAAAGTTAAATCCCTTCAAAGGCAATAGGAATCGTACCAATGATGAATTCCCGAATGTTTTAATTTGTAACAATGCATAGCCAAACCTACCGCAAGGGCCTTAGCTGAATCTCCTTCAGTCACAATCAGTGTACATTTGTGCGAATTGCTGTTTCCAGCTTGGTGTGCGTCTTCAAGTTTGTCAATTCCCGTTATTTTGTTCTTCTTGGCTCCATCGGTCTTTTTTAGATCTTTGCTCTGTTTTATATCTGCCCATGTCAAAATGCTATCCACGACTCCAGATTTAGCGACTGAAAGTACAAAGAAAACGGAGCATTTGTCAATACTAACAGCCAAATTTTTGGAACCGACCATTCATAAGAAATTTAGAAATGCAGCGAGTACCTTTCTTCAAAAATTCCGGAGGTAGTTCACATTTAGAGCCAAAGCTATTCTGCCGCGTTGTTAGAGTTTCCTTTGTTTGTGAATCAAATGCAGGATTGTCAATCAGACAATTGACAAAAATCCACAAGTGGTTCTTCACGGTATGAGCCTTAACAGGAGCATTCTTGTTTTTCTTCTTTACAAGCTCGATTAAATGAGTGGTGATCTGGCCTGCTATATAATCTACGTGCGAACCACCCTTAATTGTAGAAATACTATTTACAAAACTAACCTGTAAATAGCATTGTAAATCAGAATTAAAGCCAACTGAAAAGTAACAACAGCATTCCAATGTTTTCAGGGAAACTAACTTGGACTCACCTGTTGAAACTGGCCATCACTTAAACTCACACAAACTTCCCATCTATCATTCACCTTTTCATGAATTCTGCAAAGTCAAAGAAGATGATTTGTTTTAAGAAACAGGAACATAAAATTAAGTGAAGCAATGGACAATGGTTCACGGGGAGGTAATTTTTAAAAACCTTGTCGGTGCATCTACTCCGTCTTTTTGAACGGCTTTCAAATAGAGGCCAACGTAGTCCTGAAATGTCTTGATAGGAACCTTCTGTCCATTCAGTTCAACTTTCACTGATTTGCCAAGGCATCCAGCCAGGTCAACAACCCTTTTCTTCATTAAAGCTACCACATCATCTTCCAGATAGGTCATGTTGAACTTCGCTAAGTCAGGTTTAAATGTCACCTTGGTCCAGTTCTCTCCTTTGCACTTGGCAATTACAGGCTCTGATTTGGAACCCATATTGTTTCTAAAGACCTGTAGAATCCACATGAAATGGAACGCTTTCAATACAAAAAAGTTCCATTAACGATACAAAGAAATTCAGAACGCACCCTAAGATGCCCAACATAACTAGATAGTCTAGTGTAGACAGTTTCCAGCAATAATATTTAATACCCCTATATTCCAAACTTCTAAAGAAATTCTTTCGTGAAAACGGTCAGATTCACAAACTTTAACAAAAAATGAGCAGAAAGACATGGTAAAAATAAAGATCAAGGGAACCCACAAAAATCATCTAATATTTTTCAACCCTGTCATCCATAATGGGATACATAACCCAAGCAGGGAAACTGCCAAGCAAACTTGGAACTCTACAATGCAATGAACAAATAGGGCAAAGCTATAAACAGACGAGTAAACAATAACACAGGTTGTAGTGGAATACTAAAACCCTACCGTATAATGACCAGAAACCTTTCAGACATGAAATCAGCCAACACAAATCGTACCAGAACACAACGAATAAACATGGCCTAATAGATCAAAACTTCAACAAGACCAGATAAGACATACAAGCAAATTCCCTGTGCAAAAATTGGCAAACCCTGATTCCAAATTGCCAACACAATCTAATCCCAATCGGCCAAACAAACCAGCAAAAACCTAAAAAACCGGCAACCACAAAGCCATGCCAAAACAAAATCAACCACAAAGACCCAGAAAAAACCCACAACAACAAACATAATACACCAAAAACCCAGAAAAACCCACAACACCAAACATAAGAATAAATAAATAAAAACCCCCCACAAAAACCCACACACCTGCTTGTAGCGCCTCTGCCGTTTGCCATCAGCAGTCTCAATGATGAACTCGGTGGAGAAAATATTAGCAAGCTTAGCACCATAGCCATTCCTGCCTCCGGTGGTCTTCTTCACAGTGTCATCGTAGTTGCTGCTGGTGAGCAGATGCCCAAAAATGAGCTCCGGCACATAAACTTGCTCCTCCTGGTGGATCTCCACCGGCACACCGTCGCCATTGTTGTAAACAGAGATGCAGTTATCCTCAACACTAATGCTAACCTTCAGAGAATCCATTGTAGGGTCCCTTTGCTTGTTGTCGGCAGCATTAACCAGGATTTCATCGAAGATCTTGTACAGTCCGGGGCAGTAAGACACGCTTCTGCACACCATTTTGTCATTCTCGTAGACCCACAAAGTCTGTGTGTGTTTTTCGATGGAACCCACGTAGGTATCAGGCCTGAGAAGGATGTGCTCGAGCTGGGACTTTTTCTGGTACGTTTCCTCGATCGTTTTCTCGTGCCTGGATCCGCCATTGACGGCCGCAGAAGGACCAGCAACGTTGGCATTGTTGTTGCTGCTGGGTTGCAGAGGCTGTCGCCCCATTTTGGCTGCTGTTGCCGTTGCTAATTCGAAGAAGGCAGGGGAGATTTGAGGGGAGGACAAATGATTTCAGCAAAAAGCTCTGGATTGGATTGGATGTATCGGAAGGAACAAGAAGTTTGGCTGCTGTGAAATTGCAGGCGCTGCGTTTGCCGTTCCTGGGTTTTTGTATAGGAAATACCTTAACGGTCGCGTTATAGGGGTTTGCTGTTTGAATTTTGAATTTGGGCGGACTGGATCTCCACTCTTCCTTTTCATTTCTGTTCTTATGATTTTTGACGAACTTCTACCTTGGGTTTGCCGTTAGGATCACATGAGATGAACAGAACCATGCGCTCTGGGATCGCTGGGATGTTTCTTTTTTCTTATTGTTTTATTATTTTTATTAATTTAAACTGTGCATTGTACATCTTGTTTCAGATTGGACCCCACAACTAGCCTTTCTCCAAAACAAAATGGAGTGGTGTTTTCCAAAGGAGTTTTGCGATATTTGAATTTCTATAGCCGTTAAAAGTGTGATGTAATGAGAAGCCGGAGTGATGGTAATTATTTTTGGTACAGTTTAACTCTCTTGGTGTTCCAACTTAAACTCTGACTACCTTGCATTACCTTAAAGGAAAGGATGTAACTTATTTTAAACTTGTAACTTACTATTCAAGTGTTACTTGGGTAAGAGGCCAAAACAATTTGGGGTAAAATGGTATACTTTGAGATATGAATTTAAGAAGAACATAATATGTTAAATTAGTATAATTATGAGGATTGAACTTGCAACTTGCATACATCATTAAAACTTATGATTTGTGTTTCATAACTTCTAAGTTTGATTTCAATAAGTTATATTTAGATAAGAATGGTGTCTAATAAATATTTGCAAATAATAGGTTACCAATTCAAGTCACACTTAAGGTATCATAACAATGAGGTGTTAGCCTAGTGGTACAAGTCTTGGTCTGGTAACCCTGAGTCATAGGTTCGATTCTATTAGGTGTACCTATGTTTCAATTATTTCAGGTTCCAACACTTCCCACACTTAAGGTATCATTATGTTCTTCTATAATTCTTCTAATGTATTGAAACGAAAGGTGTAATGTAGTAGTAAAGACACTCAACTTAACAAGCAATAGTGGAGTAGCCTTGTGGTGGGATATGCTTATTTAGTGGGTCACATCTACCCAGTATGGTGAGAGGGTCGCTACCAACCTTTATATTCATCACTCAAAAAACACATTTTTAAATATATCTTAGAGTATACATATAGTCAAATTGTTTGACTAACAATGAGGTGTTTGCCTAGTGGTACGACTTTTGATTTGAATATTCTAGATCATGGATTTCAAATTAGAACTTTATAACTCAACATTGGCCACCATAATTGAACCCATAACTTAGAGTTACCAAATCAAAAGTCTTACCACTGGGCTAACACCTCATTATTGAAGCGTGTTGAAACCCAAAATTTTTGTTAAACAATATTTATCTCCAAGTGATGAGTAGCAAGTATACTCTATGCCCAACGATATGAATCACTAGTGTTCACTTAGCAATCCAATCAAATTCCAAAGACTTTAGATTTCTAAGTACACTAGTTCTAGGACATGAAACTAACCATTGCAATTGGTGTCTTCCTAGTTCCACTTGTGAAGTTCAAGGGTATGGTTAAGTGTAACTAAGGCATATGATTTTTATCATTTTATCTTTTATGAATTAAGTTGTCGAAGAATAAAGAATAAGGAATAAAGTATTTAATTACTAAATTAATCTAACAACTAGCTAACACTTAACTAACCCTAACATAAGCATCTATTCCCACTTGTTGGACACATCCTGAACACGTATAGCACTATTGGGTTACCAAATGTTAAGCGTTACTGGGATTACCAAGCATTAAACATATGCTCAAAGTGTTCATACTTATGTTTACTATTTAATCTATATTAATTAATTAATTACTTAATTACTTAAAAACATTAAAGGAAATTGCTTAAATATTAAATGCATAAGTAAATAATAAATCTAGTCCAAGTGTTGTAAGGTTTATCAGAAAAGCTCATCTTTATTTCCATCCACACTGAAGTGCTCATGTACAACAATGCTTGAATAAAGATCCGTACATTCTTTGACTCTTACTATGGGCACTTAGAAAATATTCTAACTTTTGAGAGGAAAAACTACAAGTGCTTCACTACAACTATGAAAGGAATGTCATAAATGCAATGGGTAGGTGCACATTTATAGGCAATAATAAGATGCCTCATCGATGGGTACACATTAATGGGTCAACCCCTACATTGACAAGATCACATCGATAAGATCCTGTCGATGGGATCATGTCGATAGCATCCTGTTGACGTGGTCCAACAATGACAATTCATCATACCCCCATTACTGAATGAAAACCCATCCTCGATTTCCTTACAAAACTTGGGAAGGTATGAGATTATTGACTAACTACAGACACATAAAACAAACACTACATAAATTGAGTGCCCAAATGTATAGTTTACAATCATTACAAATTTTGGTGTTTAGGACAATAAAATTGAATGCCAAGATAAAATTGATAAACACAACTCCTTGAATCATGTGACGACAATGAAGAAGTTCAAACAGTTCCAAGCAGTGGAGGTTCCTAAGGTTTTGAAGGACCTTCTCCTACTTCGTGCGCATGCGGTGGTTGAGGCGATTGTTGTGGTTGTCCAGTGATAACTGCAACTTGTAGTGGAAGATAGAAGGCATCCAATAGTGCCTTCATCTTCTCCTCCTTGCTTAGGGGATCATTCATAGTCCACAATGCATGACTAATGTGGGCTAGAATGGGGATATCCCACAAACAAAGCATTGTAGGGAATAACTTCTTCACATTCAAAAACCAAGCAATGAATTGTTTGTGTTCAATGTCGAATGCTCTAAATGCGTTTTGCAACTCCTAGTAGTCATTCATCCTTTTGGCAAGTTCTCAGTAGTTGATCTTTGATCGATGAACTTTGCCTTGAGAACCTCGAGTTCCATGTTTGTTGTCTCAAGTTTCTGCTTGGTCTCCTTATGGTTCTTAAACTCTACCTTGTACAATAGGTACAAGTTGGCCACTTGTTTCTCCAATTCTAACCATGGCCTTTTAGCAGTTAGAATTGCTAGGTTTGCATAATGGAGGTTGGCAAGCTCCATGTATTTGGTCTTCTCCTCAATTTGTAGCTCTTTCAGGTGGATTTTAGCCTCGTTGTATGCATTTAGCCTCATTTACTTTTGCCTTCACTAATTAAATTTCCTTTTTATTGATTTCTTTTTGTAGACCAACCTGATCTCTATAATGGTTCTTGACCCTTTCAAACTTGAGAGCCTCATTCTTCCAGGTGGCTATCTTTATTGCAAACTTTTGGTGTAAGGCATGGACTTCCTCCATGGAGAGGTTTTAGTTTTCTGTTGCCAATCTCCTTAATTCTATGTTCACCCTAGTTAGTTACTCCTATTGTTGATGGATAAAATCTACTATCTTCTATTTCTATGCATCAACATTCTGTAGGCAATGATTCTTTGCAGCCAGGATCTCATTCTCACGGTGAGTCTGGACCAAGTCCTTTTGGATGTTGTGCATCATGGCATTGGCCAAGGACTGGTCAAATATCGCCAACTCCTTGGCATCCTTAATCTTTTTGAATTTTTCCTAAAGCTATTTGAAAGCTTTATCATGTGTTAGTGCTGGGTTGAGCAACGCGAGATCAGTGAGGTGGGCCCTCATATCAGCAACCTTCACAACCAAGCATTGGTTCTTTGCTCTAGCTATTTTGAGTTGCCCCTTCATTATGATGCATTTGCCCCTTACCTCAAGCTACTTTGACTAGGTTGAAGTGATGATATCTGAAATGTCAAATACATCTAGAATTAGTTTCTTGGTTTCCACCAGTCTGTCCAGTAATTCCTCATGTTGGACTACACTCAATTTACTGCTAATGATTCCTACAGATATCTGCACATCTCTAAATGCAAAAACATCTAATACAGATGCCACAAGTGCATTCAATGCTTGGGCAATTCTATCAGCAACTACTTCAACTGTTGTCTCCTACCCATGGTGCTGCATCACCAAGATGATTGCCCCCTCATCCTCCTCTAGACACACTGAAAAGGTAGTGGTATTCCCAGAGATGTCTAGGAATTATTGCTATTGCAAGAGAGATATCGTTACCTCTTGAGCTCTAGGATTTGACCTTGTGAGCACCTACATTCTTTAGGTTGAGAAAATTGACCCCCACGTTCTATCTAACTTATGGTTCAGGTCACTTTGTTGAGGTGGCTCATTGCTGGCCTATACACAGATGGATCACCACCACTCATTCTTGCTTACTATTACTACTGTCACAATAGCTACTCTCAAAGTTTGCACATGTGCTCAATGGTAGTGTGCGTCTTTGATGTTGTTTCATGAGTGGATGGTGGAGGTGGTGGTTGCTTCTCTTCTTTCTGAATGAATTTGGCAAGCATCTTATCCTTCATCATTTCTACCTAAGCATCTTATCCTGCATAATTTTTTGATAAGACATAAAAAGGGAAGTGCCTTCCTTCCACATTCATTTTTCTTGAATTACTTCTCTATCTCAAGATAGACCAACTTTGGAAGGTTGACTAGGAATCTTCTACTTAAAGCAGCACATGCATGGGTGGAAAAGGCTATGACTTTGCTTAGCCTCACCGTTGGATTGAGATGGAAGGTCACACTCTTGAAGAATGCATGTTTTGCTGTAGTGAGTGCACCAAAGTTCTTGTGGACAACTCCATAGCATTACTACGTCCATTCTTTCTTAACGCTAGGATCTACCTACGTAGGAATTTTTGCAAGATTGGCTCCAATTTTTGGTAACCCAAGGGCCTTTGAAATTGCTTTCACCAATTAGGACACTAAAATGTCCTTGATTTTGACTATTGAACCAACCTGCCAATTTTTCCAGAAGAGATAGGTCTCTTCCATGTACCACTCTGCTCCGGAAATGATGATGGGCCACATGGGAGAGCTCTACAATTACATCTTGACTTCTGGAGAATCAAACTCCAAGAAAGGTCCAAAGTTTAACTCTTAGAGCATCAATTTCTAGACCTTCTTAGATTTGATTTGATTAAGCTAAACATCCATCAAGGTGACCTCAAGGCTTGGTCTTGGCTTTGGTGCCTCATCTCAATGTGATTGTTTGGTTGCAGCCACTTTTTCAGGAATTTGCCTAACAAATTCCACTTCAGGCTCCTCCTAAATAGGTTTTGTTGCATGGGTTTTAGTTGCTTGTTCATGGGCCTGTTCTTGGCGCCTTCTGATTCTTAACCATTTGTCCCTTGGTTGGGATGGTCCTCCCTCCTGTGCATGCTTTCCCTTAGGTACCATTTATGGTCATAACATAACCAAGGATTAGCATACAATGTGTAACTTATAATTTTTAACTACCTTATCTCGTTGGCAGTTACACTTAGGCTAAGTTATGACCATGGTAGATTGATTATTTTAATATTATTTTAATGTTATTTGATTTAGAATGTCACCAAAGCTTGTTGGAAAGGTCTAACTTTCATAAATTGATGTTTTGATGTTAATTTCTTAGTTAAATTTTTGTGGAAGTCAAAAAAAATTTTCATCAAAGACCTAAGGTTTGTGGCCCCCACAACAAAGGGCTTACCTCTAGTAGCTACAAAATTGAAGAATGGAGTGAATCAGACAAATGGTTAGGAAGTTATGGCTCTTGGAAGGTTTTGAGCTCTAAAAAGTTCAAAAACTCCCCCCTCGTTTTAGCTTAAATGTGAAAAATTGCAAAGTGTCTGTGTGTATATATAAACTTTTTACCTTGCATTGATAGGGTCTCATAGACGTGTCCCCTCTATTGATGAGGTCTTGTTGATGAAGTTGATGTGCAAATTTTTTCACTTTGAATATTTTGAAAAATATAAGGAGCTTTAACACGAAATTGGGATCTATAGAGAGCCAGAAAAGCTATGAACACAATGTAAAGCTTAAAGAGGGCTTAATGATTCACAAAAATTAGAGAATGAGATTTTGTTGGAAAAATGCCATTAAGCAGCACACATCTAGATGCAATTGATGGGGAATGTGGAAGGTTTGATTGCATAAATGCCTAAGGATAAGGAAGTTAACTAATCAAACCAAGCGACAAGCAAGTGGGTCCTTCCTGTAGTAGGCTCATGACCTTTTTGCCCTTGCATATCCTCAAACCAAGGAGTTTGTGGATCTTGTGGTTGATTAATGATTTTGGAAAGTTAAGGACCTATTCTGAAAGAATCTACCTAAGAATTTTAACATGTCAAACTAGGACATTGAATAAAACATGAAAATCGGCAGTGAGGTGAAAAGTGGAAAGCATTGGTGGATGAGAGGAGAGTGCAATGGAGTTCCATCTCATGGTCACATGAAGTCCCTTGTGGATTTTTTGGTTAAATGACCCAATAAATTTTATCCTTAGTTCAGATCAAAACCAACCATGTTTAGTGACTTCAAATCGATACTCTAAGACTAGTCCATCCCCTCAAGGCACACGAATACTCCCATAGATTAATCATTGTTCCTTATTTGAGAAAAAAAAAGAAGCAGAAAGTGAGAAAGGACCTTAGTTAGAGGGGACCTTCAGGCATGGATAACATGTCTTTCTAGTCCCATAACTAGTGCTTATAGCCCATTATTTTATCTAAGGGGTGTGCTTCAAATTTCTATCATTGTTTTGGGATTTTTTGTTTTTATGGATTTTTGGATGGGAACCACATCATGTAAAGACTTAGCTTTTTGTTATTGGTTGATAGTGGAATGGTAAGAAATCCATGAAAACACTCATGCACTCAAGAGTTTGGAAAAGTACAAAGAGCATCAACTTCCCTTGAAGTCACACCCTTATCAATCCATTTGATCTTTCCCAAGTTTGGAAACTACCAAGGTTACAAGTTTGTTAAAGTTTCATTAAGGAAAGGAACCTCATATTTCCAAACTAGGAATACCATAGATTGTGTGGATGGGTGGATGATGTGGACTCATTGCCTATTCCATGAAAAAGAAACCATGTCTTAGTCTTCAAAGATAGAAACTAGTCATTAGCAATAAAAAACATTAAGTACAAACCACCATTAGCAAACAACTACAACATCTCTGTGTCTTGTTGGTAATAAAGAAATTTATTAAAAAACTTAAGAAAAATTTACACATAAGAATAAAGTAAACTATAATAGAAATTATAAAATATCCAAGAAAGATAAAACATACTAATGATGTTGTAAAACAAAAAAATGGTGGAAAACAAAAAGTGTAAAAATAAAGAGGTGGAAAAACATTTATAAAAACTGAGGATCAACTTGAATGATTATCATGGATAGCCATCTCTCCCATGATTGAGTTGAAAGGAGGAGATCCAAGAAATTAAGTAAGGTTGTCCATTTAATGAGGTGTTGTTAGCATTGGGTCGCTTAGGCTCATGGAAAGGTTTTACTTGTTGCATGTTGACCAGTTGCTTTTTGTTTGGGCTCTTAGGTTTGTAGATCAACATGGACCTAAAAGAAAAGGTTTCATAAACAATGTAATGCCCTTTCCACAATGTTTGAAACTTAGTCTTTTAAGGTACATGTTTGGGATTCCAGTAAAGGACCTTGTCTCTAGGTTGAAATTTGACCTTCCTAATTTTGAGGTCATGGCATTTTTTATTGAATGCCTTGTGCACTTCATTCAAAGATAGGGCCACCAATCTATTCTCATCTAGTACATTAAGATTAATCAGTCTTTCTTTCTATGCTAGGTGATGAGTGGCGAGGTACCTCTACACTCAACCATACGAATATGAATGTCTCACGCGCGATCTGGTCGAACTCCAAGGACTAAGTGCTTACAGGCCTTAATGGAACACTTAAGGTTAATCAATCATTATCTTCCCAAGCTTACTTGTATTATTATGGTTGTATGGTTAAGTAAGCTTGAGGCATGCGATTTTTATATCTTTTGTCTTCTTAATGCCTATGCTAATAGGGAAGGGTGAAGAGAACTAAATGACTAACTTTCATTAACTATTCACTAACTAAGTTCTAAGTATCCTAGCATCAGTATCCATTCCCACTTGTCACACACACCTTGAACCAGTGCAACGCTACTAGGATTACCAAACGCTACTCGTTACTGGGTTACCAAGCATTACACACGTGCTTGAAGCGGTCATACTGAATGCACTTAACTAGGAGAGTAAAGGGTTGAGAGAGATTAATTATCTAGGAAAGCGTTTAAACATTTAATAGTAATTAAGTCCTATTTAGCTTAGTCCACATGCTACAAGGTTTATCAGAAAGTTCGTCTTTATTGTCGTACACAAATGTGTGCTCAGGTACAATTTGCTCGAATAAAGATCCGTTTACTTTAAGACTCCTACTGCGGGCACATGGAAATTATTCTAACTCTGGAATGGTAAAACTGCTATAGTTTGGCTAAGGTCTAGATCTAGATGGAGAAACAAGGGAGAGCCGCCTCTTATTTATAGATGTTGCGGCAGGCCGCGATATCGTGGCTCATCATACCCCCATGACTGAATAAAAACTCGTCCTCGAGTTTCTTACAAAATATTGGGAAGGTATGGGATTATTGACTTGAATGATACTAATGGTGAATGGGGTGACATGTGAATGGATCATCATTACAATACATGACAAACTTAGTGTTCATGACAACAAGAGTGAACACTATGCACATTTAACATCCAACCTTATTTGGCAACTGAGAGAGAAGAGAGAAGAGAGAGAGAAAAGAAGAAGTCTGTTGCTGCCAACGCCAAGATTACACTTTTTGTTGTCCATCCATAAGTGTGTCATCAATCTTGTTCCTTGCATAACCGCTTCAGCACCAGTCCATTCCAAGTGTTTCTTCTAGATCCAATCCGTTGTTGTATGATTGTCATCTGCACACACAACACAGTCTTATATTAGCAAGGGTAAATGAATCACAATGCAGTTGGTACCTTGCCTTAGTGTAAGGTCCATTGGCTGAGTTGTGATATGGCTAATGCGGATCTGGAGATATAATACTAGTGACTACCCAAGGTGTAGGGGTTAAGAGAAAATCAAAAAAATTGGACTAGGACCCCATGACTGAGAGCGAACCTCCAGTAGCAAGAGAATGGAAAAAGATAAGGAATAAGAAATATGGAGAAAAAGAAACAATGGCAACGCTAATAAAATGTATGTTAGGGATGGAAATGAACAAAATAAATGGTGATTTCTAAAATGTTTAAGGAAAAAAATTAACTGATGCACCAAATAGGAATGCTAGTGGGTCCTCCCCAAAGCAGGCTCATGCCCTTAATGCCCTGACAATCCCACATTGGAAGAGTTTGTAGGCTCTAGAAATATCATTTGGAAGCAAGAGTTAAAGTCTTAACCACAAGAATTTACCAAAAAGAAAACAATGCATCAACCAAAATATAGATTATTGATACAACCGGTAATGAGGTGTAAAATGGAGAAAGAAGGATGGAAGAAGAGAATGGAATGGAGTCTCAAGAACCAGGTGGTGTACAGCCCCTTGTGTATTAATGGTTAAAGTGACTTAGTAGATCTCATTCCAAATCTAGCCTCAAACAATCCACATTCAGTGACTTCGCATTAATACACTTGGCCAATCCATCCACTTGAAGTAGCAAGAATGCCTCTGCCAAAGAGTCACCACCATTTTGATGAAACGAAAAAAGGAGAAAGTAGGAAGTGAGAGAGGGCCTTAGTTAGAGGGTGCATTTTTATTTTTATTTAGTTCCATAACCAGTGCTTGTAGCCTAGATGATTATTTTGTCTAAGGGGTGTGCTTTGAATTCTCACTATTTTTTTTGTGAGAACCACACCATGCAAAGACTTATTATTTTTTATTAGCTCAGCTTTCCAATAATGGAGCAATGTCGGAATGGTAAGGAAAACTCAAGAAGAAAACATCCAAGCACCCAAGAGAATGGCTAACACAAATGCATCAAATCCCCTTGAAGTCACACCCTTTCAATCCTTGAGTCTTTCCTTAGTTTGAGAAATGCCCAGTCACCGATTCGTTGATAGTTCTTATTATTAAGAAAGGGACTGTACATTTCCAAGCCAAGAGAGACCATAGAAATTCATGGATGCATGGATGATGTGGACTTATTGCCTGTTATATCAAGAGAACCAAACCTTAGTATCAACATTATAACTCAAAGGTAAAAACCAAACATTGGCAATCAATGGAATACAGTTCATACCATCTTCAGGAGCACTTATTAGGTGAAAAACTTAACGAAATAAATAAACACACTAATAAATAAAAAAGTATGAACGATGTTGCAAAACAAAAATAAGAGAAGTTAAAGAAATTTGTAGAACAAAAACTTAAAAAGGAACTAAGGGCTTTGATTGATCAGCATAGGTGGCCATCTCCTCCATGACTAAGTTGAAAGGAGGAGATCCAAAAAAATGAGCAGGGTCATTCCTTCTCCAAGGTATGATGTGCATTGACCATTTAGATGCATTGTAAGGGTTGGTTTGTTGCACATTGACTAGTAATCTCTTATCAGAGCTCTTATTTGAATTTTTTAGAAGTGTAGAACTTCTCCCAATTGATGTTTTCAGGTTAAGAGTTGGAAGTTGGCGACACTCTTGCTCTAGTGCATCTATGCCTTCTACATGGGCGCAAGTTGGTCCCTCAGTTGGTTCCATGCATGTTGGTAAGTTGCTCTTTAGATCAGCTGTTAACCACTAGGTGTATTCTTGTTGTGTGGTTGCTACATACAGGCACTTTTGTATGTTAATTTCTTGTGCACATCGGTTGCATGCAGGCAATGCTGAACATTCTTGTACACAATCACCCTCTGTATCACTATATGTGATGCATGGAACTTTCTTCTTCTTGATCTTCCCAAAAGTGTTTTCCTTAGATATTTCCAGGGAAAGATCGTGGATTCCTTGGCATGTGTTTATGGTACTTAGCCATGCCCTCCCCATTATTATTGGGAAGTCCCCTCTGTCATTATTTACTTGTATCACTAAGAAATCAGCTGGGTATGACCAACCACACACATAAGAGATAATAAAGAGGAGTGGCATGTAGTATATAATGAAGTAATTGGAACCTTCTTACTTATGTTAATAATTTTTCTCTCAAGATGGTA
Source organism: Gnetum montanum (assembly GCA_015680685.1). Taxonomy (NCBI): domain Eukaryota; kingdom Viridiplantae; phylum Streptophyta; class Gnetopsida; order Gnetales; family Gnetaceae; genus Gnetum; species Gnetum montanum. The sequence continues at coordinate 130,160 of MNCI01028413.1, read as the reverse complement.
GTCTTATATGAATTTTCTAAGTGAGTTTCCATAAATTGAACCTTATTCAGCCAATGAAAATTAAAAGGTCCAAATATTTAGTAGGCAACTTATTTTTTTAACAATTAAATATTAAACAAAACTTCGAAAATACTATAATAGATGTGGCAAAATTAAAAATCCTACTTTTTGTGAAATTGATTTGTAAGCTTGATGCTCAAACAGAAGTATAAAGACAACTAAAAGCATTATTAAAGACAAACTAAAAACCCTACAACAAAAAGTAAAAAAAAAAAAAAAATACTATCATCCACAAATCAAGAATGTGTAAAATCTATATTAAGCTTACTATCATTCACAAAATGAGAATGTGTAAAATCTATATTAAGATTTTATTCATTTTATTTTTTATTTGTGTTGTAGTACTCTCATTTATACATGTGACCTTAATACTTTATTAAATACTTAGACTTGAACTTGTTTTGAAGCATACATATATTTATAAATGTGTCTAATGCTTCTAAGTTAATATGAAAACTTTTAAATTTTTACTTCTTATAATTTGAAACCATACTAGTTTTGAATCCTTCTTGGATTCATCATTAGTGGTATTGAATAATAAAAACTTTTGATTTAGAGATTTACATAAATATACTATTTATTCATATATTCTTTTTAAGTATTTATAGATTTAAGAGAAAAAGTATATTTTTATTGATAAACGAAAATGAAAAGATCTAACATTACTTTAACATAATGTTATAAAACTAATGAAAATTGAATGCATGGTTTATTTTGGTATTTTGTTGAAAATTTAAATTATCAAATATTTAATTATTATAATTATGTTAAAATTTCAAGCTTGTTAGTTTACAATCAAATTTAGTAAACTAACTTGATTTTATTTGTATAGTAGTCATGAGCGGTGAGTATGCCCAACTTCCAATCATATAATCTACAAGGATTTCTTTAGACCGCATTATAGCTCATGGACAAAGCTAGCATGGTATCTAATATAGCTTATTAGTGATTGCAAGTTATCATCTTCTTAATTATACTCTTAGTGATGTTTAATTTGTATGGTTAAGTATAATTAAGGCATATGACATTTAATGTTGTGTCATCATGAATTAATCTAATTAAAAATATAGAAATTAGTTATTTAATTAAATTAATAACAAAAATAATTCCTAAACTAGCCTTAGGTGATGAGTGTCCAAGTCGGAATCTACTGTCACATTCTAGACTAGTGCATCTGTCATTGGGATTACTAAGAAATATGCTACTTAGCATACCAAGCAATATGCTAATTGGAATACCTAGTAATATGCTACTTGGCATACCAAGCAATACCATTACTAGGACTAGCAGATGAATATATATTACACTTGAAATTTGATTGTACTCATTCCAACAATAAATTATTGTGTATAGGAAATGTAAATATTAAGTTAAATTGTGTGATAACGTAAATGACAAAGGAAAGTAAATTTAATCTAAATTAGTGAAGAATGGGAATCAATCTCAATTGTATTGTCATGTATGGATTGTATCCAAGTATAAGGCCACTTAAATAAAATTCATATAATAGACTCAGATTTATGCAGTGGACATTCATTGATTACTATAAGGGATGACAAATAAAATTGCTAGAGTTTGACTAAGTTGCTAATCAAATGGTATCATAAATGTGATAGGGGAATCATATTTATACGCATTTATTACTATTGTAATTTTTCATTTGCAAAATTGCATGAAATTCTATAATATCAAATGATATTAGAATTGACTAACATTGTTTTTAAACTATTTAGCATATTCCTATAAATAGGATCATCACCCAGAGGCTCAATGCTCATACCACCAAGCCTGGATCCTTTGAGGGGTGGTAGATGAGTGAAAGCCTAACCTCTTTTGACTAGATATGCTCAGGCTTGAACCCAAGTCTTATAACTTGAAAAACAAATTCCATACCATCATTCCAAATGATGGTCCCCATGACTAACTAAAAGCTCATCCTAGAGTCATATAAAAATGGCACGAAGCTTGTTATAAAATTTATGAAAGTGTTACAATCTAACTAAATGATAAAGACTATAATGCCACATTACAAAATTTATTTAAGTGATTTTTTTACGAAAAGTGACAAATGATTTGATAGACATTCAAATTTACAAAAACTACATGAACTTTAAAATTTATCAATGAAAGATCTTTAGGTTGTGCTTCAGAACATCAATTCTTTAGATCTTTGTGGCTAAATAACACTACTATGAGGAAGCATTACTCAGTACCACCCAAGAATCTCAAAATATCTAAATGTTCTAGAGTTGACTTAAGGTAGACTATACCTCAACATCTTCAAAAACCTATAAGCATAACATAAGTACACAACTCACATGGCACAAATTAGTTCATGGTTAGGAGTGTTGTGAGGATGTCTTTATAATCATAAAAGCAATTGAACCAATGCAACACATATAACATACTCATGAGCACTAGCATATATGATGGACATCATTTCCCTAAGAGAGCTAAAACACACTTCTACTTTAATGCATCTAGGCCTAAGCCTTAATCTTTAGAGAAGGGTATTGGCCCAAACATCCAAGTCAACACTCCTTCATAAGTCTACATATCCATGTGATGCAACACACAAGGAATGAGGGTTACTTAGTTTTTTAGTAAGGGTTAAGATAGCATGAAACTCCTAAGGATCTCCACACTTCTCTAAACCTTGTTCCAGAGGAAAACAACCTTCAATTCACTGACAAAGCATGTTTTCCTACACTCTCCCTAGCTTGAAAGAGGTGATGTCCTTGAAGCTTAAGTCTTTGTTTATATGCTTTCTCAAATGTGGGATGAACATTGGATGTTAAGGGTATTAAGCCATTCAAATTTTAGGTAACAATTGTAGACAAGAAGGTTCAATATCTAGAGTAATCAACCATAAAGTACAAATGTCAAACCCAGCTTAAAATTTGATCAAGGTTTAGGCATGCTCATGTAACCCAAATTAAGAAGGAAAAGGTTGGTCGTTCTTGATGTAAGTAGTAAAACCTTTCAAATTGGAGAAAAATCTACTTACTTTATATGCAAGTTATTTCTTCTACCTTTGGTAGTTATATGAAAGTGTAGAATCAGTTATTTATTTCCATGGAAAGGATACATTGTACCTTGGAGTAACCACTCCCCATGCCTAATAGTAGCATGAGTAGGAATCTTTGGGACTTTAGCCTCACCATGGTAATCAAGTATTCCCTTCCCTTTGAACCTATGTTTATGCTTCCTTCTTAGAGAGATGACAAAAATTTGTGCTTCCTATTCAAAGTCACAACCAAAGAATGCATGCTCTCTACTCAAATTCATCATTAATAACACGTGCTTCCTTCTTGAAGTCATTCCATCATTAATNTCTCTCTCTCTCTCTCTCTCTCTCTCTCTCTCTCTCTCTTCTTTTCCTTTTCTCACACATACACTGATGCTTCAACCTAGCCAAAAAGTGATAATATCAAACTAGTCACATTTTATATTCTTTGGGAAAAATTACATTGATAGAAAATTTGATTGTCCACTTTCCATCAAGGTGATTAACATAAAATTACATTTCACATTTACTGCCACTATCAATAAGGTAACTAGCATAAAGTATAATTTATGTTGGGTTCTTCCTTAAAACAAGAACCATAGTCTAACATAATATTCATAGGACCAAAAGCATTATATCATATGGATAGAAGATAATCTTACTAGGTTTTCTACCATGCTAGATGTTGAACATAGAAGAAAGGTCGTGAATATAGATATTTATCCACCATAATCATTATTCTTTCAAGAGTGCTATGACATACTCCACTATTCACCAATTATAAGTTACCAAATCAAGTACATAAGTACCTTTATATTTAAGGACTTATATGCTAGCAACAATGCATCATACTATTTCACATAGAGATGGATCATCACCCACATTTCATGCCACTATTTCATAAACAAATCAAATGCTTAATGAGGAAAATTTGAATAAACAAATCATGTGATTAAAAAATCCAAGGATTTCCATGCTTAAACTGTCATCCAAGAACAAGAACATGGGGACACTCCCCTTAAACATAAAATTGGAAATAGGATAATTTAAAACATTGTCAATTTTTTTCTATGGATCAGAAGCTTATCCATTAAGATATCATTGATAAGGAATCCTTGAATGAGAATTCAAGTGTTGTTTTACAATACATGAACATAAAACCTCACATTGTAAAGCCAAATTATGGAGTCCTTGAGGCATTTAGGCTTAAGAATCTTTAAAAGATTAGTAGATACAAGAATAACCACCTAACAAAAGCAACATATTATAATAAGAAACATTAATTCCATACATTGTCTTCTATTTGATGCATGATGGAATCACTATCTTAAGTTATCATAATGACTAATTAGTAGGAGAGTATGTATTTCTCTCATAATTCATCATAACCAACATGGCCACACACAACTATTTTGCACAAACGTGAGATCATGAATAACATTTCCTCAGCACAACTTAAGATTTCTTAGTATAACAATTTTGTGTTTGATTTTTGTGTGAGCTCACCTTGACAAGAAAGAAACTTCGTTGAAATAAAACAATGCTTGAAACCTTTAAATATTTCTATTTTAGGTAGATGACACATGATTATATCACCTACTTATGATAATTATTCCTATAACTAACAAACTCAATAGTTATTCATGTCCCTTATATTTTAGGTAAACAACACGTGTATGTCATATACTTGTAGTAACCGTTCACATAATATTCCCTCTACAAGTGTAGGACTAGGATTTGTTCAATCAAGTTTAAACATCTCATTTATAACTTATAACTACTTTACAATAGTGTTTAATTTTGTCTGATGCTTAAACTAAGACCTTCACTTTGTTACTAAGTGTAATAAAACTTCTTTGAAGAAGCATCACTCAAGAGTCCTAAAATAGCAAAATGTTCAAGAGTGGAATCAAGGTGAACTATGCCTTTATATCCTTAAGAATGTATGAGCACAACTTAGGTACAAAAATCATATGCCATGTGTTAGTCCATGATTAGGAGCATCACGATGATGCCTTTATAATCATATAAGTGATTGAACCAATGTAGCACATACAACATACTCAAAAGCACTAGCATATATAATGGATACCGTTCCCTTAAAAGAGTTAAGATATGTTTCCACCCTAATGCATCTAGTCCTAAGCCCCACTTCATAGAGAAGGGTGGTGGTCCAAGCATTAGAGCTAAAGCTCCTCCACAATCCTATGTATCCTTGTGACATAGCACATAAGGAATTAGGGTCATGTACTTCTTTAGCAATGGTGAAGATAGAATAAAATCTCTAAGAATCTCCACACTTATTTAGCCCCTATTCTAGAGGAAAATAATCTTTGGTACATTAACAAAGCATGTTTTTATATAGTGGCTCTTGCTATTACTCTATTGGCTTCTTCTTAAGGATGCAAAAATAAACAAGAATGACCTTGAATTCTCATCATTAGTCTATGGATCTCCAAGTTTTCTAACAATTTTAACTAGTTCAAGAGTGGTTGGAACATCTCATGGATATGATAATGCTAGAAACATGGTTGGAAAAACTAGGTGAAAAATTAAGTATGCTTAACTTTGAGTACCCTTACCTAATTTTTAGCCTCCTAGTAATCCACCATGCATTTCTTTGTTACATCTATTTGGTCTATGAATTTATCCTTGAGAACCTCCAACTTTGCATTTGTAATATGTGGTTTTTGGTTATCTTACTCATGGAGTTGAGCTTGAGGCTCATAAAGAGTGATTTTGTTGCAACTTGCTTCTCTCACTCTAATCTAAACTGATCTATTAGAAGCATTACTAAATTTGAATTCATAGAATTGCCAACTCTAGGAAATGAGTTAGTTTCTGAATCTTAAGTTCTTTCATTTTGAGCTTAGCCTAATTCATTGTGTTGATTTCATCAAGAAAACTTTCCCTTGCAATTGTAACAAGTTGTTGCAATATGGTGCTTAGCTTGGCCTTGGATACCTTTATTCCCTTCTCATTTATCATTATCTGTATTCCTACCTTATCTCTATATTACTTTTTAAATATCTCCTATCATTTTTCTTTATTGCTAGGCATTGATTTTGATTGTTGTTTGTTGTTGAATGGCTTAAACCTCTTACATCATTAAGTTTCTATTTTCTTTGATCAACCTTCAAAATTGCACATTTTCTTTCATCATCGACTTCTATAGGTAATTGAGGCTTGATTTAAGTTGTACCTTTTTCTTTCATCTTCTTTACCAACATTTGTTTTTCCATTACAATGTTACTATTCTCCTTTTGTAATGTGGTAATAGTCTTAAGATGAGCATGTGATGCTACTCTAGCCTGCAATGGATCCAATGTTACCTTCTCCTTCTCCCATTTAACCTATTTTTTCTTGATTATTAGGTAAGTACTTTTATCCTTTTGGAAATAGCTAATAAAATTAGAGGTCAAAAACTACATTAGATCATTCAATTGGGCAATGAGTTGGATAACATTTTTTAAGCTATTTTACATCTAACTCAATTTACTATAACTAGGCTTCAAACAATGCTAGTTTTCTCTTAGTAGTGATTAGTTTAGATTGTAGGGTTGTGACATTCTTAGATATGTTAAATAGGGTTTTAGATGTTTTCCTAATCTAGAGTAGTCTATCTAAAGTCTCTTCATATTGCCCTACAGTCATACTTCCTCCAAATTTAGTACCCATCCCTGCCAACACTTGAACATCTTTAGTAACATGAAAACTAGGGATTAGTATTGTAAGAACATTTAGTGCTTTAACAATATGGTCAATAAGTACTTTAGTAGCAACCTCATATTCTTGATGTAGAATGATGAAAATGGTTGCTTCTTTACCAAAGTCCAAGATGATTTGGAATGTAGTTGCATTATTAGAGCTTTGTGGCTTTTCATCCTTGGTAATGTTGATAGCTATCTCTATGGTGATGAGGTCCATTGCAACCATGGACTTCTTTTGGATGGTGTTGTACATATTAGCTAAGTTCTCCTACTTTCAACTTATGGTTTGGGATATCTTTTAAAGATGACTCATCATAGAATGGTAGACCCTAGAACTACTCATAGGTGCTTATGCACTAGAGGTTGCTGCACTAATTTATGTTGTATTGGGTTCATACTTATGGATCTTGTTGCTAATAGAGTCATTGCTAAAGTAGATGTGATTATTGCTATTAAAGTACTTGTTGGTGTTGCTTTGATGCTTAGTGGCATTGTCACTTCTTGATCCTTCCTAGCTAGAATAGACTTCATGATTTCTATTCATGAGGTGGCTTGTGATTCTTTCTCACATGTACAACTTGTGAATAAGGTAAGGGAGGGGAAGAGTCTTCTTCCCTGTTAGATTCTCCTTAAACCTACACTTAATATTTAAGAAAAGGATAAGATTAATGAGAAAACTTCTACAAGGACTATAAATCCATGAATCAAGAAGGATGTAATTCAGTTGAGATACGTAATTGGGCAGATATGCTATGTTTGAATCTTAAGGTATGCATTCTTTGTTTATGTAAGAGACTTAGTAATACTATAAAACTACTGGATCCATACCTTCCTTTTCTTCATGTTCAAGCAAGTAGATACTTTTGTAATCTAATGCCTCTCATCAGCAATCCCAAGCATCTCTATAATTTTCTTAATAATATAGGAGATGTAGATGTCTCTTATTTTCATATGTCATCTTGCTATCAATTGGTTTAAAATAGTTTTATTTCTCTCAAATACCATTCTTTGTTAGTAGTCAAGATGAGATATAGAGGAGATGCTTACAATTGCTTTTAATTCTCTTATGGAGCAAACTTCAAGAATGACCAAAAGTTTAGTTTAAGAAGCATGCTAGCCATCATAGCATTGTCATTGATTATTTTAAGAAAATTTTTAATGAGAATCATCTCCAAAACTGGGGGAGGTACTTCTGCTTAAACAAATTACTCCATTCGAGCTATTTCAAATTGCCTCATTGACAATACTTTAGGCTCCTTTGATGTTGATTATCCAACTTGGGATTGTTTTTGCTACAACTCTTGACTATGTCCATGTCCATCTTAAGGCCTCCTTTCCTTGGGCTACAAATGCCCTCTAGCCTTAGGAACTTGCTTGGGCATCATCTATAATCATCTAAGGGTTAATGTTAGTTTTTGAAAATTATTCTTAATGTGTCTAGCCATTTTGGATTCTTGTTAGATTAAAAATTTGAAAAATTTAATGTTTTAAACTCAAGGTGATTCTAAAGCTTCATTCCTAGGATCATAAGATCACTAAAACATCAAATTATTAATTAATCTTAGTTATTTTTTTGTAGTTACCTTAATGCTCAAAAATAGGGATGTTAGAAACTTTTGAAATTTACATTCTAAGGGTTCCCATGATAAAGAGCTCAACTTTGGAAGCTTACAAGTTTTTAAACAAGTTAAATTAAATTTTCACAACACAAGATATTATTCTTAGAAGGTTCTAGCCTATCAAAATAGCAAAAGCTTCCTATTCATTTGAAGTAAAATTGTGAAACTTGAAAAAGGGGGCATGAGTATATATAATTTTTATAACTATGATATCATAGCCCTTTGAAACCACCATTTTAACTATATTTTTGGCCAACAAATTGCCATTTTTAGATTTTTCATGAAGTCTAGAGCTTCTTGGGAACTTGAAAGTTAAGGAATGGGTTTCATTAATACACCAAATTATTGAAAATCATCAAAATTAGTTGTTTAACTTAAAGAAATAGGGAATTTTGAGCAAGAATAAACAAAAAATAATAAAAAATCATTAAAAATTGATGAGAAGTGGGTCACATGAACATGCATGATCTTGGAGAAGTTGACCATGATGTTTCAAGGATGGGAGATTGATTTTTGGCCATCGTCAACAAGAGGTATGTAAGTATCTCCAAAGTAAGCTTCTACCTATGCTACCCTTGCATAACCTCTTTTATAGATGTTAAATTTGATTATATGCATATTCCAATTAACACATAAATACCTTGGCTAGAATTCTACATTACGCTATACACAACCATAGAATTCATAATTGCATAATATTAGTGAGGTGAGATACATTCAATAGGAATTGTAAAATTAGGATGTGAGATATTTGATCATGATCATAGTAGGTTCCATGTATACAACATAGTTAAAATGACCATTATATCTATCACTATGCTTTCAAATCCAAGTCCAACCACTACTAGTGACATTACATTACATCATTCTACGTCAATCACCAATCACTGTGAAACTAATTAGCCATCACATGGGAACATAATTACTCAATATGAAAATGGAAAATAAAATGTCAAAAATTTTATAGAGGTTATAAACCTTGGCCACTGGTTAGAGGAGATTCTTCAAACATGGGTTGCATACTTTCGAGCACCTTTAGACATGGATCATATGCCTTTGGAGTCATATGTTGGGACTAGTCCAAGGGACCATGAAGTTCTTGGAAATAGCCTACCTTTAAACATGGGCCGCATGTCTTTCTAGTCATACCCCAAAAATAGATTTATAGAAATTAATTAATTATTTTATTTCCCTTGTCAAAGATTGACCTTTCTAGTGGAGCACCTTCAAACATGGATGATATTCCTTTCTAGTGATATAACAAGAAAACAATTATTTTCAAATGATATTTTCCTAATATAATTAAGACAAGAGTGGCAATGCATTAAGATGGGACCAGTGGAACCCAGGGGTGGAAGTCTAAAGAAAAAACAAAGCCTCTTAATATTGCAACATGTACATATCCCCTTGGTCATTTCTCCTTCCTCCAAGGCATAGTCATATTACTTCCATGAAAAAAATCTCTTATTAATAATATAAATGGAGGGATGGATGGTGTTGTTTCACTACCATATGTAATCATTCCTTCTATAGCTTGGTATTATTGGATAAAATTCCAACTGTGATCTTGATTCCTACATCATAATTGATAGTATGATTATTAAAAACATAGAAAACATTTGCAAAACATAACCTAAATATTCTAAGAAAATAAAAAAATTATAAAGAAATAAAAAATAGTAGGAAATGGAAAATGAAATAAGAAATGAAAAGATAGAAAATAATTGAAAAATTTAGGAAATTTAGAAAAAATGATAAAAATCATTTTAAAAAAGTAAAAATACACACTCAGCTCTTAAATTAAATAATGGTATCTTCCCCAAAACAATGAATGTTCTATGATAATTGATAACACAGAATATTCAATTCATTGAAACTGCAAACTACAATGTGGGATTCTTCAAATAATCTATATTGGAACAATTCTTTGGACATTTTAGTCATAAAAAGTTGTTTCTTTCTTGTTATGCTATTTCCTTCTTACACACATACATTGACTTGATGATGGCTAAACTTTTTACTTGATGAAGAGTCACAGCTCAATTAAAATGATACAGTTTAATACTTTACTAGTTTACAAATTCATATAGCTATAATCCTTGCAAATTTGTAAAATAAAATAGTATTATTTATGAATCATCCTCTCCTTTATGAGATGACTCAAATGACTTACAAATTGAGTTAACCCTATCATAGAGTAAAACTTATTTCAATGTAACTAAAACTTAACTTGATTTGAAAAATATATGAATTACATTCCAATAATCCTTCTTAATTCATACTTATTTCCAAATATAATACATGTGCTTTCTAAAGTAGTATGAAGTATTTAGATTAATGATAGAGTTGTTGGAGGACATCTACTCCACAAGTCATATCATTCTCTTTATAACATTTTGTACCTTTTCTCCTCCTCACTTCATACTATGTTGAAGTAGTGTTACAGATAGGTACTTTTTGAAGGCTTCAAATTGTTGCTTTGCTAAGGATTTTGTAAAGCCATTTGTCTTCTAGAATTTAATTAAAATGTATTGGATGTCGATGAACTATTCTTGATATTTTTTCTTACAAAGTGGAGGCTTATCTCTATGCGCTTACTTTTGTCATGGTACATTGAATTCTAGGCTACCTTGATTGTCATTTGATTATTGTAGTGGATTATATTTGGTTTTGGAACACTTATTTCAATTTTGGTAATGATTTGTTGAAGTGAGATTACATCTTGGACTATCTTACATAGTATTTTGTATTCATCTTTCATCAATGATAATGATACAAATCATTGCTTGATGCTTCTTTAACTTATGGAGTTTTCATAATGTCAAATAAGGAATCTAGTTTTTGAACTCTTTTCAGTTGTGTCATCTTCCCAATGTACATTAGTGTATACTTCAATGACTTTTGGTGAAGTTCTTATAAATGCCAATCCATAGAACAAGGTATTCTTAAGGGATCATAGGATTAGGAATGTTGCATGCATGTGATAGTGGTTTAGTTTCTACATGTCCATGGCTAGTTGATTCACAACATATTGTATGTCTAGTCTCATATTCGTAAGGGACATAAGTGCTCTAATAATCTTTCTATATCAATTACCTCTCTATTGATGTTGATGTTAAATATTGGTATCATCAAAATGTACAATTCTTTACAATTCTTCATATTATACTTTTCTAATAGATCTACCTTATATTTGATTTGGGAAAGTGGTATGTCACCTGTTGTATGATTAAGTTTCATTCTCAAATAATAAATTTCTAGGTTATTGTTAGAAATATAAAACCATAATGATAGTTAGTACTTGAATTTCTTCATGATCTTAAAGTTGATAACTACTACAATTATATCATCCATATATATATATATATATATATGATCTTAAAGTTGATGTCCAACCCAAAATATAGCCTTATCAATGTGTCTAGAACATTTAAAAATGTAGGTTTTGATCCTTGGTTCACTAGAATCGGAGTTACGATTCCTGAGATATCACATTTTCTAGTTTGTTAAAATATTGTAAAAGTTTTTGCATTGGAAGTGGATGACTATAATAAGTGAATCTTAGGTAAAATTTGAAGATATAATTAGGTAGAGAATTTGATAAGGATTCTATAGGTTCAAACAGAATTTGATTTGGAATCTCGGTGTGTGTGTTATGAGCATTAAGTCTTAGCAGTATTAATAAGAGGAGAAACATTATAGAACTTATAAAAATTATTTTTGTTTATAAACTAAAATTAAAATTCAGAAATAAAAAAAGTAAGTTGATTCATGTGATGCATTTTGAAGCTTAAAAAGGAAAGTAAACACATAAGCTTATAAGCTTATATGTATGAACATTATGCATTTTTAACACCTTTTGATTTTTCTTCTGCTACCTAAATTCTATTGCTTGTTTTTTTGCCATTGGGTTTTATCAAAATCATGTTCCATCACATTTTTTCACAAAGACATTTTCTGCCATTTCTTCTTTCATTTTTTCTCCTACAAATCGGTATTGGCCCTAGATATATCTTGTCATAGTTTGAACAAGGATTTCATGTGCAATAGGATAAGCAAGGTAAAACACAATTGAGGGCAGTAGGTAGGAAAGAAAGAAATTTTTTTTTTGGAAGTCCTACCAATGCAAGTAAGGAAGTTATTTTATTTTCCTTTCACATATCTAGCCCATATTGCTATGGATTCTCCATCTCTCCTCTCTACTTCCTAGTTTTCTATCATTCTTCTATAATTTTAATTAATATGCCAAGATGCTATTGGATTTTTGTAATTTTGGGCTTTTTTGATGAGTTTTGAAAATTGTAGGAATTATGCCCAACTTGTCCTTGGATGTTTTATGAATATTTGAGATATGCTCATGACATAAACTTAATTTTGTAAGAATTTTATGGAATATGAGTTTTTGCAGATTTTTGGCCATTTTGGATACCTTTTAGACATTTTGAATAATATAATAATATTTGTGAAACCAATTTTGCTTAGTTAGTAGTGGGATCCATGAATATTTTAGATTTCCTTGTCTGCATGCAATAGTTATGTCTTTTTTCAGTGAACCCACCCCATAGGAACAAGGGTTGTTGGATGGATTTCCTACCCTGGATTTTGATTCGTAAGTTAATGTGAGGCTATAGATTTAACCAAAACCATGGCATTAAGTAGTTAAGTCTAATGGTGTGTGATGAGGCATAGTCTATATCTATCCTTCCATTGATACGTATGCCTCAACCATTGAGGATGCTAGTAGTGAGGCTATTGCCAAGACCCTACCATGAGCAACTTGTTTGGGGTCACATGGCTAATGTAAGGTTATTCCAAGAACTGTCAGTGAGTTCCTTTGGTAGTGAGGGTAACCAAAACCTAGTCTTTAGAGATACCTAATTAAAATTCACTTTTTAAATTTTGTTAGATAATTCATGACATCCTTAAACACTAAAGGATTAAATAATTAAAAAATATATATTTCCTTTGGATATTTGGATTTTATTTAGATTTCAGGAAAATTTGTGACATTTTTGGACCTTACAACCTTTTTGCATATTTTATTAGAAACCTTTATTGGGCACATATCTTGAGACTTTTGACCCATAACCTTTATGCTCGATGAAGAAGGAAATAAAATAAGCTTTCTTTTTTGAGGAGTTCTGACTCTTCCTGCATTTTGATCCAAAAAGCTTAGAATGGACAAGGAAGCATCAGAAGAGGAACATAGGGTGAAAGATGAACTAATTCTATATAAGATGGACCCTCTTAACTTGACCAATAATCTCTGTATATTTTGTATTTTTGTAAAATAGAAACCTTGTACACTTTTGGACTACTTGAACTATGTACCTATGGGACCATTGGGATCATTGGAACCATGAGATTGCAAAGAACATTTTTTTATTTCAGCATGTGCTATATGATTGGGAAAATTTAAAATTATTATTTTATATTAATATTTTATTATTTAATTTAATAAACTTAAACTGCAAATAACTTCATTTTAAAATGTTCAATTGGGATGAAACAAGTGTTGTTGGGATCATTATTTTACACACTATTTAATGATGCTACTAGGGGAATTTTTAGACATCTAGTCTTTTGGGAGTGTGAAAATCTCAAATTTTCTCTAAATAAGTTTTATGTGAATATATATATGCAAGTATTATAAAAATTTGCTATGCTATATTTTTCTACTATATTTATGCTTCTAATTAATAATTTTATCTAATTTACTACTTCCTTTTGAGTTAGTGAGTCAAGGTTAAATCCAGATCCTTGGGATTTTGTAGCATCTCTATGAGTTATTTATAGGATATTTTATAGATAATTAATAGGGGTGTTACAGTAAGGATCTAGATGTGCATAGACAAGTTGTAGTTGCTAAGGGTTCTCACTAGTAGTCCTTTTAGTCGTATCTTGTTGTTGGGTGGAATCATTGACATGCAATGGAGATTCATTCCTATGAGAAGAAGCCATCTTAGTAATGTGTATAAAGTGTATTATTATTTTGTATGGAAGATGGCTCATTATATTTTTCTTACAACAATATTATATGGATTCACTATTTAATAATACTTAGTGTACTTAAGATAAACTAAGTCCCCAATACTAATGCTAATGATAAGTGGTGGATCATCCCTACACCCAACCATACAAATCACAAGCGTTCACATGTGATTCAATCAAATTCTTTGGACTTATTTACCTAACTAGCTGATATTTGTAAATGGTGAATTATGTGGTTGTAAGTCATTATGTTTCCAATCCACACTTATTTTTATAATTGCGTATTATTAAGTATGGTTGAGGCATAAGATTCTTATTTTTATATTTTTTATTATTTTCTCCTAATTGTTAACTAATTGAAAAAATGACATTTCCACTTCATTTAAATTAACTAACTAATTACCTACTTCATTAACTAACTATCCTAATGTGGAGTATCCATTCCCACTTGATGTACACATCCAGCATGTAAATTAATGTTACTGGGTTACAAAGTGTATGCTACTAGGCGTACCAAGTATCCACTATTGGGATTACCAAGTATTAATATGTTATGCTTGAAATGGTTGTACTCATGTTGCTTATGAATGATAGTATTGATTAATTAAGAACAAGAAAGTAAATTACATCTAAAGTAAATTGTGAAAAAGAAGAATTATGTTATTCTAAGTGCTGCAATGAATAGAGGAAATATCAATTTTATTTTCATCCATAAAAATGTATCCAGGTACATGTGCACTCAAATAAAATGTTGTACAATTTCATAAATCCATGTTGTGGGCACTTAGAGGGAAAATATTCTAACTTTTAAAGGAAGAAACTACAAGAATTTATCTAAGGCTATGAATAAAGGTGCCATAAATGTAAGGGGTGTGCACATTTATATAAGTAATGACTACATCAGCATCGGCGTATCTACATCAATGCATGATAGCATGTGTCAATAGAGATACATCGATGAGGCTGCATCGATAGACATGCATAGACACAACTTGTCTTATTGATGGTTCATCAAAAGTAAAATCGAAATATGCTAAAGCAATTATAAAATATAATGGAGAGGTTGAAGGTATACTAAATCTAGCAAAGAAATAGTCACAAGAATTAGCTATACTAAAACAAGTAAGAGATGTTGACCTTTTGGTATGTCAAAGCCTTAAGAAAAAATAGAGAATAGGGATGCTTGTGTGGTTGTTGTATTTGTAGGACAAGAGCATGAAGAAATCATAGAAAAACATCTACAAGGTCTCAAGGAAGCATGGAGAAGTATGTAGAAGTACAAGAACTCACAGGAGCATGGACAAGTAATGAAGACTTCAAAGCTCTAATAAGATGCTTTGGTGATCAAGGGGAAGATAAAGAATGAAAAGATTAAATGTAGAGGAAGACATCTCCTAGAAATAGTAGACATCTCCTATCAAGAAAAGACATCTCCCTAATGATGAAGATGTCTTGGCCAAGTTAAAGGTTACTTAGAAGAAGATGTCTCTCAAAAATAGTAGACATCTACTTTGTGAAGAAGATGCCTCCTTAGAGACATCTCCCATGAAGCAGAGACATCTTTCCTGAATGAAGGTTTGATGTAGAAAGACGTCCCAATCTCAAAGAAGACATCTTCAATAGCTGTTAGATAGTTGTTGCAAGCATTTTGAGGTGATTTTGAAAACATCTATGCTATAAGAAGATTCCATTCTGTTGGGAATTGAGCAAGTTTTTATGCAAGAAAAAGGTAAACATTAAGCAAACATTGTGTAGATTATTTTATTATTTTATGTGCATCATTATACTAACTTTTGCACTATTGTAGTGATCAAATTGTGTTGTATTTCAAAGTACAAGGATCAACAAATTAGTTGCATTCTTTCCTTGTAATTTTTGTTTCTCTTTCTTATTGCCCCACTAGGGTTGATATGCTTCTTTTGAGAAGGCATCATTTTGAGCTTGTTGGGATCCTGTGGAATTAAGTGTTGGTGCAACATCATAACACTCTGTTATAGAGCTCAAGTTTGTAAAGTTTGTGAGATCTTGGAAACCACATTCTAAGCTTGTTGGGACCTTGTGGGGTTGAGTGGATTCACATCGACGAATCACTCCATTATAGAGCTTAGAGCCTACATAGGGTGTGGTACCCTTAAAGTTTAGAGATGTGCAAGTGAACTACCCTCTAAGTGTGGACTACCTAAGTTGGGAAACCATGTTAAATATGATGTGTGCTTTGTGTTAAAGAATTTTAAAGTTGTGGAACTTATTCATCCCCTTCCCTTATAAGTTCAATGATCCTCAAGTGGTATCAAAGCTTGGTACTCTTATGCTCTACATCTTCCAAGAGTGAACAATGCAGTCAACTTCCTATAGAAAGCCACCCATGTTCAATGGATTCAACTTTGCTTATTGAAATGTAGAAATGTAAGGCTTCTTCAAATCGATGAAGTTTGAAGTTTGGGAATTCATCCTTGAAGGCTACACATAGTCCATTGATGGCACAATAGAAGCCATCAGGCCTTGCAACAAATGGACACAAGAGGAAGAAGATAAGTTCATGTTTGATTCAAAGGTCAAAAATTGTTTATATTATGCTTTAAATAAATTTGAGTTTAATAGAGTAGCTAGATGTAAAATGGCCAAAGAAATTTGGCAAACATTAGATGCTAATTATGAAAGAACATCTATAGTTAAGCAATCCAAATTATTAGTTTTGCAAAGTAAGTATGACAAGCTAAAAATGAAAGAAGGAGAGAAAACAAAAGATTATTTTTGTAGAGAAAATGATCTTGTTGTAGCCATTAGAGGTCCAAGCAAAGATCCATTGAGAGTAATGTCATAATAAAAATGATTAGAACTCTTCAATATAAATTTAAACTAAGGGTCATGGCCATGGAAGAAATTAAGTACTTTTTGGCTTTCAAATTTAAAGAGCTTTAAAGTGTTCTTAGCACTTATGAAATAAGCCTAATAAGAAAAGGAGCTATCTAAGAAAAACCCATCGCTCTAAAGATTTTCTTCAAGGAAAAAGAACCTACTGAGCCAGATGAAGAAAATGAAGAAGAGATAGCTCTTCTCTCAAGGAAGTTGTAGAGGATGCTTGCTAAAAGGAACAAAAGCTTCAACTTGTAGAGAACCAATTAGGTCAAAGGTAAAGAAAGAGGTAAAAAATTTTTAAGTTCCATTTTTAATTCCTCTTTCATAGAATGTTAAGTTTGTGGTGGAAGAGGCCATGTGGCCTCTAAATGTCCTAGCAATGGTAGGTTGCAAAGGAGGGATAGAAATGATATGGAGCCTAAAAACACTAACTTCTACACAAGTTGGGATGATGGAAAACACAGTGAAGAGGAAGTAGAGAATGATGCAAGGGACTTGCACGTCATCTATATGGCTTGTATAGATAATGATGCTAGCCCCTTAGATGATGAATTTGAAATTGAGGAAGAAAGGTTTGAACTCATGTGTAATGAAATTTTATCACTTCAAATTCTTTGCAATAAGTTGAATAAATAGATCAAGATTAAGGACCAAGATATCTCTTCTTTAAATTCAAAAATCTTAGGTTTTACTAAAGAACTCTTAGACCTAAGGGTTGAGAATAAAAAGCTAACCTTGTCTTATGACCAGGCTAAAATATAAATTGCATATGTCAAGATTGTGAATGAATGGTTGGTAAAATGAAAAAGAATTCCTTAGATAGTATTAGAACAAGGAAGAAGTACATAGGATAAGAGTGGGCTAGGATGCTGTACATAAGATGAATCACCTTCAATGACCCCATCACAACTGAATGGTGCTCCAAAGGACAATGCCACTACATCAAAATTAGAAGAAGCTTCTAACCACCAAAAGGATCCTCAAAGGTTTGATCATCTTAATCACTCTTACTCCCATAGAAGGATTAGATGTTATTATTTTCATCAATTTAGGCATAAATAATGGGAATGCAATTTAAAGTATTATCATATGAATAGATGGACATACCATAGAACTTCTTGGTCTTATCAAAATGCACCAAGAAAGGAATTTATGCAAGACCATAGAAAAGATTGGACAATAACTCAAAAGAAAATAGGATTAATAAAGAATGGAGACTCAAAATGAAGGAACAAGAGAATGAGGAGTCTCTTACAAACAGATTCATCAAGGGAATCCAAGCTTTGGAGATAAAGGAACTTTACCTAAGATGAGAAACCACAAAAGAGGAATCTCATTCTTTAGCATGCTAAATATCTTCATTCTCCTTGTAAAGAGAGGTAGGTATAGGTAAGTTTTTAAATTAATAATAAGTACTCTTAGGGCTATAGACTATGGTAGCCTATTTGAAATCCCATCTTGTTGAGCCTTATCTAAAGAGATGTCTACCTAAAAATGTATTCTAAGAGATATCTACTTTTTCCATGGGATGTTTACACCAAAAAGAGGATGTCTACCTATCATCTCCAGAAACATGATAGAGATGTCTATAATGAAAATAAGACATCTACATATAGTTTTAAACATGGAGACAATGTCTTCTTTCTAATCAAAAATCCTTAGTCAGAGTAATTATAAAAGATCCAAACCCTCATTTTGTCTTTATTCTTTGAAGAAGACCCCACAAAGATGACTAAGAATCCATCAGATATAGTGATTTCATTAGCTATGGCCCACAAGAAGATTGGAATGTCTAGAGCACCATCCAAGAAGTGATCTAGAGCAAGTTCTAGCAACATGCCAACCACTTACACATCCCAATTCAAGAGCACATGTGCCTAGAATAGGTTTGAGGTAACTCAAACCACCAACATCATCTCTGAGCACTCCCTTTTCCCTTGCATAGGTAGGAGACTCTAATGAGTTATGTTCAAGCTTTAAACTAGGTTGTGTTTATTATGATGGATTTCTTGGCCCCTCAAATCTTGATTAGGGAATTTTATTGTAACATTGTAATTTCCAATGTTGTGGTTGGGACTTTTACTTCCATGGTTGGAGGTTAGGTTATTGAGGTATCTCCCCAAGTTGTGAATGCACTTCTTGGAATTTCTAGTGTTGATGTATTTAGAATTACCATTAATTCCATGAATGATATTTTCATCAATGGTATAATTCTCATCACACATGATGAATTTGTGATGTACTATTTGGTGAGTTTGTATCTTTTAGTAGAGTCAAGATTGATAGGAATAGAATGGCTCCTAATGCATCCACTCTATCTCTTATTATCTTGTATAATATCATTGTGAAAGGGGAAAGCTATAGCTATCTATTATCACCCTAAGCTTGTATGCTTTATTACCTCCTCATAGGACATTTGCTGGATTTAAGACATACTCTATGTCAAGACATGCTAAATTTGTATGCCAAGGAGAGAATTCTTGGGCATCACTATCTCAATAGTTGCTGATATGTTAAAGAGGTGTACCTATTCTGGAGATGCCTTTGTTGAAAGGTAAGAGGAGTCTCAGGAAGTATGTTGAGAAGAGGAGCCACTCATGTGTAAAAGAAGTAGGATTGACCACTAGGCCACCTTAGGCATAGAAGAAGAAGGAAGCATAATCATCTAAGGCCTTTCCTTAGTTGAGTAGGTCTAAATCTGCGAGAGCACAACTTTGATCATCCTTGAAGAAGCTTCTTTGACCATTTGCTCATGTTATTATGATGCTTGAAAGGAATTAGTCTTACTTCTGTAAGAGAATGGATGCTACTAGTGTACCTCTTCCTCTAGATGGGCTGTAATTCAAGGAGGTCACCACTTCTCTTAGTTCTATCAATGAGAAGGACATTCCTATACGACCACATCATTCTATGAAAACTGGTCCCTCTCATGGGTATGACTTAGGGATGAAGTCTAATTTTAAGCCTAATGCGCCATCAACTCATGTCCAAGGGAAGCCTCATGCTCTCACATAGGCTAAGCATCATGTTCCACCTTTAGATGATGCTGCAAGATCCCTCGAGTAGTAGGCTATGGAAAGTATCTTTGGGACCATGTCCCAATGGGTATCTATTCAGCAAGCTATAGTTTAGCCCGATCCATCAACTTCATCTTGATTTTGAGCAAAGCTTCATCCTCAAAGGGTCCCCATCCAACAAACTAAGTCCTCAAATGAAGATGAGTAGCAGTTAAGCCATCTTAGCATCAGTAGTGATGATAATGAGAAGGAGACTTAGCGTCCATCCTAAGCAGCGGTAGACTTTGAATTTGATGATGTGACTGAGGTTAGTGATTAGGAACCTCAGATGCTCTCTTTCTTTCTCTTTTCTTTTTGTTGATATTGAAAAGGGAAAGAATGTTTGGGTATTTAGATGGATGTTTTAATATTTACATGTGTGATTTTTATGGACTTTCACATATGTGATTTTTGCATATGATGTGGTCATTGTATAAATAGTTTATGAACAATTGAAAATGATTTTTGATATACACTGATGTTGTTCCTTTTGGTTATCTTTGTGTGGTGCACTTTTGGAGACAAGTCTTTACTTTTTCATTGTTTCATATTCTCCCACTTCCTTAAATGTCAATGCTTTTATCCTAGTCCCTGGGTACCATAGAAATTTATATGTCTTAATATTATTTTTGATATTTATTGGTTTATCTCATCCATTTTCTTAAGTTTTGAACATCATTAAAAGGGGGGATATTGTTGACCTTTTGGTATGTCAAAACCTTAAGAAAAATTGAGAACAAGGATGTTTGTGTGGTTGTTGTATTTGTAGGACAAGAACATGGAGAGCTCAAAGAAAAACATCTACATGGTCCCAAGGAATCATGGATAAGTATGCAGAAGTACAAGAACTTACAGGAGCATTGACAGGTAATGAAGACTTCAAATCTTAAAGAAGATGCTCTGGTGATTAAGGGGAAGCCTTAGAATTCATAGATTAAATGCAAAGAAGAAATCTCCTAGAAATAGTAAGCATTTACTATCAAGAGAAGACATCTCTTCGATGATCAAGACATCTTGGCCAAGTTGAAGGTTGCTTAGAAGAAGACATCTCTTAGAAATAGTAGATGTCTACTTTATGAAGAAGACATCTCCTCAAAGATGTCTCTCATGAAGAAGAGATGTCTCCCTTGAATGGAGGTCTGATGTAGAAAAACATTCCAATCTCAAAGAAGGTGTCTCTAGTGATTATTAGATAGTTGTTGTTGAAATTCTAAGGTGATTTCAAAAATATCTAAGTTATAAGAAGACTTCATTCTCTTGGGAAATCAGCAAGTTTGTATGTAAGCAAAAAGTCAACATCAAGTAAACATTGTGTAGATTATTTTATTATTTTGTGTGCATCATTGTACTATCTTTTGTACTATTGTAGTGATCAAATTATGTTGTACTTCAAGGTACAAGGATTAGCAAATCAATTGCATTCTTTCCTTGTAATTTTTATTTTTCTTTCTTGTTGCCCCACTAGGGTTGATGCACTTCTTATGAGAAGGCATCATCTTGAGCTTGTTGGGGTCCTGTAGGATTGAGTGTTGCTGCAATGCCACATCACTCTATTGTAGAGCTCAAGTTTGGAATTGTTGTGGGATCTTAGAAACCACATTCTAAGCTTGTCAAGACCTTGTAGGGTTGAGTGGATTCACAGTGACAAATCACTCCATTACGGAGCTTAAATCTTGAATAGGGTATCATACCCTTCTGATGAGACGCGATTCGCATAGGCCGTGATATCACGTCTGCTGCGATATCGTGTCTTCCCTACGATATCGCATACATGATATCGCAGTTCGCCACCATATCTATAAATAAGACGCGGCTCTCCCTTGTACAACAATATAGGAGTTAGAAGTAGCAAAGCTCTGGTAGTTTGATCCCTCCAGAGTTAGATTATTTTTCCATGTCTGCCCGCAGTGTGGTGAATGTAATTATACGGTGTCTCTATTCGAGTGTGATGTACTTGGACATGCACATGATCGGCAATAAAGATCAAGATTACTTCATCATTGCAGTAGTCACTTTGTTATTTATTTATTTATTTAATGTTATTTACTATTTTCTCTCTCTCACCCTTAAACTCCTAGAACGTGGAACAAGTACGACTTGATTACGAGCATTTAAGTGTGACTACTTGGTAACCCAATGGCATATCTAGGATCTACGCTTGGTAACCCAGTGGCGTATTTGGGATCTATGCTTGGTAATCCCAGTGGCGTATTTGGGATCTACGCTTGGTAATCCCAGTGGCGTACCTAGGATCTATGCTTGGTAATCCCAGTGGTAATCATGCACGAGGTCCAAGATGTGTACGGTTGATCAAGGAATCGGTTGCTCATCGCACTTAGGCTAGATTAGATTTTCTTACCCCTTTTCCCCTAGTTTAGCTTAGTTAATATTATTTTCCACTGCCTTCAGGAGTAGCGTTAGAATTAGGAACACATCTTACACCTCACACTGGACTAAACCATACGTGAAAAATATAAATACTAGTCCAGGTGGGAAGACAACGAACTGTGACCTAAGGATAACTGTCTAGGTGCCACAACTAGTCCGTCTGCGGAGTTCGATTGGATCGCGCGTGTTATGCTCGTTTCGTATGGTTGAGTGTAGGGGTACCTCGCCACTCATCATTGGCGCCGTTGCCGGGGATGGTGCTAGTTATCTAGATTAGTTATATCATACAAGATCGCTATAAAGAACTTAACGATACATCTCTTAGAAAGAAGAAGTAATTATTAAAAGTCACATAAATTCACACACAACAATGCCTCTCCTACAAGATAATAATAACGCCACACTTAGTGAGGAAGTTCATTGAAGAACCAACGAACTATATGATGATGAAGATTGGAGTATACAACCTGAAGTGGGAGTTTCTTATAAAAATGAACAAAAAAAATGTCATCATAACACACAAAGACATAACTTACCTGATGATGATGAACCCCCACTGGCCACTACAAGCTTAATGCAAATACAAGAGGCTGTTCAAATCTCACGTAGGCATCGTAAAGAGAGTCGTCTACCCAAGCTCGATTTAAATAACTTTCCCAAATTTGCAGGAGGCTATGACTTAGATCCGCATCAACATTTATTATCCTTCTATGATGCTTGTACATGGAATAACATTGATAACAGTTGGCAAAAACTTAAGCTCTTTCCTATGACACTCGTTGACCAAGAAAAAGTATGGTATAGATCGTTGAAACCAAATTCAATATGACGTTGGTCAACAATGGTAGAAGTCTTTAACGAAAAATATCAAACCTACGTAAGAGTGTCAGCCTTGAGGAAAAAATCCAAGGATGGAAACAAGCACAACATGAACCCTTGGACATGGCCTTAGAAAGATATTATGCATTATTAAACAACTGTCCAGGCCATGGGTTTTTCGAGGAAAGGCTAATGTACCATATCATTAATGGGCTACATAATGAAACAAGAGAGACCTTAGGAACGTATGCCCAAGGTCAACTATACCAACTACAAACCCATCAAATCCAAGAGATTATTAAGTGGATAGCAAAAGAAGAAGGAGAAATAGCTACATGGGAGAGTGTTGAAAAACATCAATGGGACCAAAATTTCAACTTTACAAGGGTCCTTGATCATAACAAGGAGAAATCAACAAATCGCAAGGTGGAAACCTCATCTTTGCCAATACAGCAATCTTTAGAAGAAGTCGAGGCAAAGATCAATAAGATGTTGGAATGGATAAATCAAAGATGTGGAGAATATATCAACAACATTGGAGATAGAGTTTTGACAACCCAGGAAGCAGGGCGAAATAGTAGACATTCGAAAAGAAAGAATAAAGGGAATAAGTGCTCAACTGCCAATTCTACATATGAATGCAACCGATGCCTGTACGATCACCCCAAGGGTCAGTGCCCAATATTGTTACATTTACATGAGCATTAGGAAAACACGTTACATCCAGAGTTCATACAGAGATACTTTGTTCGATCACAGTGGCAACAATCCCAATCGTGGGGGAATCCACCCTTAGACTGGAGGCACCCTTCATATTTTCCAAACTCAAATGCTTACCATGTTCAACCTCCTGTTTCTCCAACTGGGCCAACATACTTTGTCTCACCACACTACTATTCTCCACAATACTATCAACCCATGCCTCCAATGAAACCACCACCTTGTGCACCTTACATCCCTTCTAACTTTCAACATTCTTATCCTTTCCCTCCTTCCACAATGCCACCAATTGTTCCTAAGGTGCTTGTGCCATAGCAACAACCCACGAACAACACTTATGCTATTGCTACTAACAGCAGTGAAAAGCTTGCTCAACATCAAAGGCATCCTTTCTTTAAACACGGCTGTAGGAAGGGACAACACAATTTCGAGGCCACTGCATCTTCCAACTCAGCACAAGTCCCACACTGTGGTGCACCCTTACCTTTGAACCCAATGCCTCATGTAAGTTCATCAGGGCCACCAACTAACGCTCCAACAACCATAAGGCCCAATGAACACAACCATGGGAGGCATCATCCTAATCCTTGCATACCATCTAACGGTCACCAACACCATAGTGG
>MNCI01028413.1:91003-104650 GCA_015680685.1 Gnetum montanum | reverse complement strand
CCAAGTGATCGTACGCCTTGTTGTTATGGTACTCTCATAGTTGTTCACCATGGGATGAAACAATGCGATGTCATTGATTAGAAGGATGGACTTGATCCTGATCTTGGAACGATGGGTTAATGACACCTTAATCATGCTTTTCATGCAGGATTCGCTATGTCCTGGGTCAGCTACCTCATGTCCCGATCTCTATGATCCCTTTCTACACTTCGTCTCATCTCACTGTTTGTGTAATTGTAGCTCTGGTCCCATGTAGCATAGAATTTTCATCTCATTTTGGTGATATTTACATGTGTGTGTTTTGTGGAGTTAGTATGGATTACGTTTAACCCTTCTAGTGCCCACGGACACTTTAAGTGTGGTTACACAAGGGCATAATAGGTTGAAACCTGCTTTGGGGAGGACCCACTTGTGTAATTTTTCGTAATCTTCACTAATTCTCGAGCTCAAACACACAATCTCTTATCCTTAGCTTAAAGAGGAGCTACTGCTGAGCCTAAACCGGGACAACAACTCATGTTGCCCTCAGAGTGTGTTCAGGCTATCCATGAGAAGTCCACATTGCTGTGGTGATTGTGGAGCTTAACTTCAAATCTTTTGTACAGTTCACTCCTAAGGCTGTTAGGAATCACCTCAAGGGATCTCCCTTATGGCTTGTCCTCTCTGAGTGCGGTACCTAGTACTTAGGTGAAACGTACCTATTCTGGCACAATAAGGAGTAAGGCACCACGGTTAACATTTGTGGTGTGATAGTAGACTTTTTTGTGCAGGTGATTTCGGAAGTGTTAAACCTTCCGAATTCAGGCCCCCATGTTGCTCGGTTATTTACCTGATTGGACCTTGATGTGCGAAAGGATTGGTTAGAGAAGGCTTATGGCAGAGATAAAGCTTTTGGTGAGCTGACGATAGAAGAGCGGGTTTATTTAAAAATTGGAACCTATCACCTCTTCCCCAAAAAAGGTTTGAAAAGAATATCTATGTATGCAGCAAGAGGATGTGAAGTGTTGATGGGAAAGGTTAACGCTAACCTTCCCCATCTATATTTAACGGAGATCCTAAGGCGATTTGAAGAACGAAAGTCAGGGAAGATGGCATTGCCTTTTCCCTGCCTTATCAGGAAACTATGCCAATGGGCTGGTATTCAGGGATACACAAATGACGTCCTCTGAAAGGCCCATAATGCTTCTTATGCTGAGTTATTAAAGGTGCTAGCTCTAAGAAAGAGCACTGGCGAAGAGCTGGGACTAGATGAAGAAGAAGAACAGATGACTAGATCACCTGCAACTCAACTTGTAGGACCCAGTCAACCTCCAGCCATAGGTCCTAGCCAACAACAAGAAGCAAGACCTAGCACAGGCCAGGATCAGCTGCCATTGCCGCAAGACTACAGACCGTCGATGAGCCATCTTAGATCATTTTTGAGACGGTTAGTTGGGGAAGTTGTGATGATGCAAACCTCTTCCATGTCATCGATGATGTTGACTAGCCTACTATTTCATTAGATCGCACAAGGGGTGAATTATCAATTCAAACAGGAGGAGGGGAAAGCAGATGGTCACAACAGATCTCTGAAAATGCGGCATCTTTTCAAGTGTAGTTAGAGACTGGTGAAGAGGCCACTGTGGTGGTCATGCAACACTAGGATGCCGCGGGAGCTACTGAAGTGGTCACTGACCATATCAAAGAATCCTTTAATGTACCTGTTGTGCCACCGGTAGATCTTTTGGGAGCACAGGATGCTCAAACTCTTGCTGGAACCTCAATGACTCCTGCAGAACATGATGATGCGCTAGATCAATTGCTACAAATAGGGCAAGTTCTGACGTCCTTGTTTGACATCCCCTAGGATGTAACAGGAATTCAATCAGACCTCATTTCCATAAAGGGAAAGCTGGTCATATTCGAAGTAAGGGCTGAGCATGCTGAAGCTGAAGTATAGAAACTACAAGAGTAGCTTGTAGCCTTACAAGCAGTACAACGGGATCCTCTACAATTCATTCCCGCAGACCAGCTAGGAAATTTTAGAACTAAGCAATTAGCAAAGCTAATTGCAGAAAATAAGAAGGTGGTAGAAGAAAAGGAGATGGCCACTTGGGATGCCTCTGCCACACAAGCACAAACTCATGCCCATCTTAAGGCACTCAAGGGCTTAGAAGAAGAGAATAAGCAGTTGGTTGCAGATAACCTTCGGTTGACTTCTGTGGAGAAACAAAAGAATGTTCTCGATGAACACTTTCATCAGTTGCAAGAACAGTTCATTCGGGTCAACCGAGATGTAAGCCGTTTAGCCAGAGAAAATTGAACCTTCTCAATGGAGGAGGTACGCGCTATTCGCCAAAAATCAGCCATTGAGATAAGCACGTGGTAGAATGAGGCTAAACGACACGAGAAGCTGAAGGAGCATTTCTGTGATTAGGTGGGAATGTACAAGAAAATCCTGGAGAAGGAGATCCATATGGCCAAGGCTCAAATCAATAACATCAGTGTTCAGCACACTAATTGGAGGGTCATATTGGACACTTACGCCTTCACCCACCAAGCGGAAGTTAAGAACCAGGACCTGCAGATCCAAGACTTGACAGAATACATGGAGTTGGCAAACCTTAGATATGCCAACTTGGCCATGTTAACAGCAGGTTGCCTGAGGTCAAAGCTCGAGTAGTAGGTAGCTTCCACCCACATCAAATATGAACTAGAATTTGCAGAGTGCAAGAAGCTAGTTGAGAAAGTAGATGTCATAAATTCTGAACTTGTGATGGTAAAAGAAAGCTACCAGGGATAGAAAGATGTTGCAACCGACTTGGCTCGATGGATAACAGAGCTTCACGAATACAAATAGAAAGCCAGAGCCTATGAAGAGGAATGACGGGTGTTCGCGGCATAGTATGTCAAAGCTAATAAGAAGTTCCCGCAACTACCCTATCCGTGGGAGGTGCCAACTCTGTCAAACATCGGAACATTAGCATGGACAACACAAGACGCTCAAACTGAAGAGGAGAAGCTCCAGGCCATTCTTCAGCACCGTCAACCTTCAAAGCATGGAGCACATAACAAAGGGAAAGCACCCATGGAGGAGCCACTGCCACCAGGAACTACATGAGTTCCATTTTTTTGTAGTGTAGCATTTTTTTGCTATGTTGTGTCTTCCCACACTGCAGCATCATTCCTTTTTTGTTTTTCCAGTTAATAATCCCATACCTATCCACTGTGTAATCAATGAAGCTTGTTCTCCTTGTAACTCGAGGACGAGTTTTTATTCAGTCGTGGGAGTATGATGAGACGCGATTCGCATAGGCCGCGATATCGCGTATGCGATATCACGTCTTCCCTATGATATCGCGTACATGATATGGCAGTCCGTCGCCATATCTATAAATAAGATGCGGCTCTCCCTTGTACAGAAATATAGGAGTTAGAAGTAGCAAAGCTTTGGCAGTTTGATCCCTCCAGAGTTAGATTATTTTTCTGTGTCTGCCCATAGTGTGGTGAATGTAATTGTACGGTGTCTCTATTTGAGTGTGACATACTTGGACACGCACATGACTGACAATAAAGATTGAGATTACTTCATCATTGCAGCAGTCACTTTGTTATTTATTTATTTATTTAATGTTATTTACTATTTTCTCTCTCTCACCCTTAAACTCCTAGAACGCGAAACAATTATGACTTGATTACGAGCATTTAAGTGTGACTACTTGGTAACCCAGTGGCGTATCTAGGATCTATGCTTGGTAACCTAGTGGCATATTTGGGATCTGCGCTTGGTAATCCTAGTGGCGTACCTAGAATCTACGCTTGGTAATCCCAGTGGTAGTTGTGCACGAGGTCCAAGATGTGTATGGTTGATTAAGGAATCAGTTGCTTGTCGCACTTAGGCTAGATTAGATTTTCTTACCCTTTTTCCCCTAGTTTAGCTTAGTTAATATTATTTTCCACTGCCTTTAGAAGTAGCGTTAGAATTAGGAACACATCTTACACCTCACACTGGACTAAACCATATGTGATAAATAGAAATACTAGTCCAGGTGGGAAGACAACAAACTGCAACCTAAGGATAACTGTCTAGGTGCCACAACTAGTCCATCTGCGGAGTTCGACTGGATTGTGCGTGCTACACTCGTTTCATATGGTTGAGTGTAGGGGTACCTCACCACTCATCACCCTCAAACCATATTTTGAGAGGAAAAAAGTCTAGAGGTTTGCAAGCAAACTACCCTTTGAGTATGGACTACCCAAGCTAGGGAACCATGTTAAATCTGGTGTGTGCTTTGTATTAAAGAATTTTCAAGCTGGGGAACTTATTCATTCCCCCTTCTTCTAAGTTCAACAATCCTCAAGAGACAACATGGACTCAAGCATAAAAGTAGAGCTAGCAATAAGATTAAAGAAGTTTACAATGTGGAATATGGAGTTAGCAGGTGATAAGTTGATAATGCATAATAAAACCTTTGAACTCTAAGAGGAAATTGATAGTTTCTAGAACCGTATGACATATCTTACTCTACAAAAGAATGATTTAATAAAGATATTTAACATGGAAAGAAAGAAGCCAAAAGCCATGGTGAGTAGCTTACTAGAATAAATTTTTAGTGATAGTTTTGTAGTCCATTATGAGGAGTTATTAAGATTTGCTTCAAGTAAGGGTTATAAAGTTTAGTCTAGTTCCATTATAATGTCATCATCAGTCTTAGCTATTTTTAGTGAGGTTCAAGTAGAAGTTCAAAAGAAGTTTGCTAAATATGAAGTAAAAGAACTAGCCTAGGATGTTCCACCATTTCCTTCAAGTGCTCCTATGAATTTAGAAGAATCCATGATGAAGGATTCAACCACAGAAACAAAAAAATCATCAAACAATGTTTTTGATAACCTTATGAGTGCAAATATAAGTACTTTTATTGATCTATGATATCTACCATTTGTTTTTTGTCTTAATCTAATTGTAATCTCTCTCATTAGATAGTGAAGTTAATTAATTTTTAATTTTTCATGATAATGTATGTTTCTTTTCTATTGTTTACAAATTAGTTATATTACAATATATTTTAAAGGAGATATTTACCCCTAAAATCTTTAGTCATTTCTCCATACATTTCAATAATGGCTTAACATCAACCAAAATGGGTTACAAAATTTGTTTAAGAAAGAAACACTACTCACCATCATATTTTATTAACTCCTATTTGCTTTACTATTTAAAGATTTTGTAGGTAATTCTTAGGCCTCAAGGTACTCATTTTTTAAATGCAATTTTATCTTAGAATTCCACTCAAGAGCATTACTCCACATTGTTGGTTGTATTTGTGAATCTCTAAGTTTTATAGTTTTGTGAAGACTAGTCATGGTGTGGTCATTTTTTACACTTCATCTATTAAAGTCATGGATTTGGTTATAAATAGTAAAACAACATTATTATTATTATTTCCATGTCAAGCTTGAGGGGTAGTTTTGAATATTTGATGTGTTCTAGCAAGCTTAACATGCTAGTTTATGTCTATATTGGGTCACACGATGAACTTCAGTATATACCATCACAGTGTACATTTCTAACTATGGTGTTTTGTAGTATGTACTAACTTAGTTACATTTAATTAAGTCTATTAATTAACAATAACTAATCATTGTGTTTGTTCATTCTTTGGATGTGATTTTTTTTGTTATAACTATATAAGTGTTGATCCTAGTTCAACAACAATATATAGTACAACACAAGAACAATGTGAAATACTATGTATAACACAAGATTTATATTATAATAGAGATGCTTGGTTACTTTATTCATCTCTGTTAGCTTTTATTTTATGTTCTTATGCTTTATATTTATAACACTATGGACTTATTTTATGTCATGGTATTCATTTATCTCAAGCACAATAACCAAATTGTTTCTGTTATATCCTAGACCTAGTGATTAACCTTAATTTTTTTAAAATAAAAAGTATTATAAGAAGTTTAAAGATTTGATGTGGTTCTATTCATCTTCAAGCAACATTTTGGATACATGGATCAAGAGGTATATAAGAAGATTTGATGTCACTAGACTTTTACTAGTTGATTCTTGAGTGAGAAGCATCATAGTAAGTTTGAATAATACTAATAGTTTTTTGAATGTAGCATTAGAAATTTATTATCCTTAAACTAACTAATATTGATGCAGTCAAAATTGAAAGAAAGAGAGACATTACAAATATTGTTCATTTTAGATTCAAAATCAAAGGCATACCCAAAACACTAGTTGTAATAAGAAACAAAAAGAGGTAAGATGACAACCTTGCCTGATAGATCTTTGTAGAAAAAATGCATTAGATGATTCTCCATTAATAGAGATTTTGGCTGAATCATTTGCAAGAAGAAGTGAAACATGATGAATAAAGGAGCTTCCTAACTATATATGCTCAAGAATTGTAAGAATAAAATTCCATTCAATTTAATCATATGCTTTAACAAAGTCCAATTTAAGAAGAAAGTAACATTGTTGAGATTCTTTAGTATAATTCAAAGCTTCAATGGCTATTAGAAAATTGTCTAGAATGTATGATAAAATAGTTAGAATAGACCTTGTGTGAACCACCTTTTGTTTGAGAACAAAATCACCAAGAGAATGGCCACCTTGTTAAGTGGAACATTGAATATTGTGCCTAACATTTAATCTTATTTTTATTTTAATACTTTTTTTTCTATCTAGTAATGCTTGTTGCAGTCCTCTACTACAAGCTTAGAATATTAGCCTTAGATCCAAAGATGAAAATAATTACTTTACTTGATAGAATAAAGTTATGGAAAAAATAACAAAGCTATGTAGGCACTTGGGGAAAAAAATTCAAATTAAAGAGAACTCTCATTTGATTTTGAAAACCCATGATAATATTATTACTTTTATTGTACACATGAAGGAAAAACATCTATATAGTAAGAGATGGAATGTCTAACTCTTTTTATTTTGCACATATATGGAAACATGCATGTACAAGGTTACCATTATTCTCTTTAGGCAATTACAAAGCCTATGACGTGGTTGGTGTGGCCATGCGTATGTATGTTGTGAATTTTTTATTGATGTACATGGATAATGTGTCATAATGCTCATGGATGTGTCTCATATTAATATGCATGCATACTCATGCTATCAATGATAGATTGTGACTCAAAAATGCTTGCACCTCCTAGAATGCATGATAAACTGTGAGCTAGCATGACCAGCATCCTCCCATAGTCCCTACTGGAAGGCATTTAGACCTTTTTGTAGGGAATAATAGCTTAGATTTTTATGATTTTGGAAGGTAGAGGATCATCCAAAATGCATTTAGACCTTCTAGTAGGAAATAATTACTTCGACTTTGAGGCTTTCCAAAGGGAGAGGATTACCTAGAAACATAGCTAGGTAAACTACAAGCTAGTGCAAGTAGCACCCTCCCACAGTCCCAACCAGAAGGTATTCAAACCTTTTGGTAGGTAATAATTACCTAGAGTCAATGTCTTTTTGAAGGTAGAGGATATTCTAGTAGCAAGGTCTATACAAACTTAAAGGTAGTGCAATTAGCACTATCCTACATTCCCCAATTAAAAGGCATTTAGACCTTTTGGAAGAGAATAATTACTTGGTGTTTTAGACTACCAAAAGACAAAGGGTCATCTAGGAGGTAGAAGAGCATTTAAAAGGCATTTAAAGGCTGTTGGAAGGTAGAGGGTCATCTAAAAGCAAAGTCATGGTAAATTGCAAGCCAGTGCAAGTCGCATCCTTCCGTAGTTCCTTCTAGAAGGCATTTAGACCTTCTGGTAGGAAATAACTGCTTAGAATTTATGGCTTCCAAAAGGTAGAGGATCATTCGGTAGCAAGGTCTAGGTAAACTGTGAGTGAGTGCAACCAGCATCCTCTCATAGTTCCTACCAAAAGACATTCAAACCTTTTGAAAGGAAATAATTGCTTAGATTCTTAGGCTACTAGAAGGCATAGGGTCATTTGAAAGTTAGAAGGTCATCTAGAAGGCATTTAGACCTTTTGATAGGAAATAATTTCTTGGAGTTTGTGGCTTTGAGAAGGTAGAGGATCATCTAGTAGCAAGGTCTAGGTCGACTATGAGTGAGTGCAACTAGCACCCTTCCACGGTCCCTACCAAAAGGCATTCAGACATTCCAAAAGGAAATCATTGCTTGGAGTTTTAGGCTACCAGAAGACAAAGGATCATCCAAAAGTTAGAAGAACATTTGGAAGGCATTTAGACCTTCTAGTAGAGAATAATTGCTTAGAGTTTGTGGCTTTCAAAAGGCAAAGGATCATTCAGTAGCAAGGTCTAGGTAAATTACGAGCTAGTGCAACTAGCACCCTCTCATAGTCCCTACTAGAACGCATTCAAACCTTTTGGAAGGGAATATTTGCTTGGTATTTTAGGCTTTTAGAAGGTAGAGGATCATCCAGAAGTCATTTATACATTTTGGTATGGAATAATTACTTAGAGTTTTAGTCTTTTAAAAGGCAAAGGATCATTTGGTAGCAAGGTCTAGGTAAACTATGAGGCAGTTTGACTGGCATCTTATTGTAGTCCCAATCGGTAGGCATTCAAGCCTTCTAGAAAGGAATAATTTCTTGGAGATTTAGGCTTCTAGAAGGAAAGGGATCATTGAAAAAATAGAAGATCATTCAAAAGGCATTCAAACCTTCTAGTGGGGAATAATTTCTTGGAGTTTCAGGCTTTCAAAAGACAAAGGATCATTTGGTAGCAAGGTCTAAGTAAACTATGAGCTAGTGTGACCAGAACCTTCTTGCAATCCTTGCTGGAAGATATTCAGACCTTTCAGAAGGGAATAATTACTTGGATTTTTAGGCTACCAGAAGCAATAGGGTCATCTAGATGTCAAAAGATCATCCAGAAGGTATTTGGACCTTCTAGTAGGGAATAATTGCTTAGAGTTTTTGGCTTCTAGAAGGCACAGGGTCATCTGGAAGCATGATCTAGGTAAACTATGAAGGAGTACAACTAGCACCCTTCTACAGTCCCTATTAGAAGGCATTCAAACTTTCTAGAAGGGAGTAATTTCTTGGAGTTATAGGCTTTCAAAATAAAAAGGATAATCCAAAAGGTGTTCAAGATTTCTGAAAGGAAATAATTGCTCAGATTTTATGGCTGCCAAAAGGAAGAGGATCATTTAGAAGCATGGTTAAGTTAAACTATGAGGTAGTACAACCAACATCCTCTTGTAGTCCTAACTAGTATGTATTTAGATCTTCTAGAAGGAAATAATTACTTGAAGTTGTAGACCACTTGTAAAGAATAATGTACAACCATTTTTCATCTCCCAAATGATCATTGTGACTTCTAGTGGGGCACTATGAGGTAGTGCTACATAGCCTCTCACACTCTACATGAACCAGACTTCTAAAAGGTTTTGTACCTTTTGATAGACCAAAATTACAAAAAAATTTTCATTTTAGGATGGCCATTATGACTGTTGGTGTCGCTACAAGGTAGTGCTACTCGTAATCACTCACGCTCCTCCTAAATTGAGCTTCTAAAATATTTTTTTGGCTTTCAGTAGGCCAAAGTTATTGGAAGTTTTTATCTTCCAGATGAGCATTGTGACGTTTGGTGTCACTATGAGGTAATGCTATGGTTTGAGTTATAGTAAGATAAATGTTCAAGTATAATGTAACACAATGTTTAAATGAAGATCTAACAGTAAATCATAAATGAGAATTACATACTTTATGAAATGTTAAACATGAAAACTTTTATGATTCCTAATGTGTTTCTTACATTTCCAAGTTATCATTCTTAACTATCATCTAATGAATATTGATAACTTTTCTAATTAAATACTAAGTTTACAATAAAAGTGATGGTATCCCAAGTGATTATTATGGCTCGGGTGTTAATTTTTAGTCTTGGCTATTATATGTTAGGAGTTTTTTTTTTCATATTAATAATTACCTTAATTTTTAATTCTAATAGAACTTATTGTACCTATATCAAATAAATGCAATAAAAAGCTAGTACTCTTCAAAAAAATAACCATAACTCTTTAGACTCTTGCAATAAATCATAGATGAGATGAGGCTAAAATTGTACCCATTAGATTAGTTGGTTCAATTTATCAAACATGAAAATTTTTATGATTCCTAGTGTCATACTTAGGTTTCCAACTCATCATACTTAACTATTATCTAATGATTATTCATAACTTTTCAAATTAAATGCTAAGTTTACAATAGAAGTGATGGTATCCCAAGAGGTTATTATGCCTCATGTGTTAGTTTTTAGTCTTGGCTATTATATGTTAGGAGTTTCTTCGTACATAATAGTAATTACCATTGGATATTACAGAATAAGGCTACTCGCAACATCTTGCAATCCATGTCCTAAAGGCTTCTGGAAGGTATCATGCCTTCAAGTGGGTGTAAATTTCAAGCATTTTTGGCCTTCCAAAAGGTGATACTATCTTGTTGTTGGAATTGCATGATTCTACTATTCTCATTGACCTATACTCTCCAAATTGTGAGATAGTGCTACTTGCATTCCCTTGAAACCTTTCCTGTAAACTGCAATTTGCATTGTTATATGCAGCTTGCAGTTGTAGTGATTGAAAAAGTTGATGGCTGGAACACCAAGTGGTTCGTAGGCATACAGTCCTAACCTTGTGTCCATGTGAAGATCTACTAGAGATAGAGACAGGATGCCTAGAATAGTCTTGTCAATCAAACAAGGACTTACCAAATGTGATGCCAAATGATGCTAAGTGTCAAGTGGTGTTTGCAGTGTCAACGAGGGAGTGCAGTTAAGATTTTTGGTGCAAAACAAAGTTGTCAATGTGTCGCTATGCATAAAAAATAGCAAAAATGCAAGTAAAATGCAAAAATGCAAGTAAAATGCTAAAGATGCATAGAAAGAGAGAGAGAGAGAGAGAGAGAGCGGAACACCAACACAAATGGGGTTGAGTATAGTTAACTTTAGAAGGGATGACAAGGTACACAGTGTACAATAGGCATAGTGGACAGTGTAGTCATAGTCTTGACATGTTTGGCCATGAAGACTAAAATTTTGCCATAGTGTCTATGCCTATCGAGTTGGCTGCCATGGTGTGCAATAGGCTATGATGAGCGACGATGGTCTACAACCTTGCCAAATGCTAACCCAAAATTTGCGAATGCCTTGACTTGCCAAAATGCCAAAATGTGCTTCAAGTTTCCTAACATTCAAATTTTCTAGCCCTTAAAACATAGAGGGCTAGGGTATTTATAGGCCTAGTGTTAGCGTAAAATGCAGATCAACTGCCATGTGGCAATGGGACTATTGGGACTACACTACACCCAACTATGCTCTTTACTAAGGCTAGTGGTGTTATGATCTGCTATGCTCTGACGGACTCTGTGAGACTATGACTATGCTACCAATTGCATGTGCATGTGCTAAGAGGACCACAATGTACTTCAAAAAATGCAACTTTGGAGACTATGCTTCAAGACTACAGTATCCACTATCTTGAGTGGGGTTAAGCATAGTTACAATTTGGGGCGAAAAAGGGGTACAAAAAAGATGCATTTTTGCTAACTACACTTGTTGAAGGTGTGTTGGAGCTAAGTTGAATGCTGGTGTTGTGTTGTGGAGGTCTTTGGAGGCTGTTTTGGTTGACTGTGCTCAACTACACTCTAGACTTGGGGAGAGCATAGTCCAACACTTCAAAAAATTTAGCAGAAAAGTGGCTATGTGCTAACTACGCTTTCCATGAGAGGTTGACTATGCTCCTAATTGGGATTAAGTGTAGTCCCAGAACTTGTTAAAACTTGTAGAAATTAGCTTCCAATTGACTATGCTTGACCATGCTCTAAGGCAGTGGAGAGCATAGTCTTGACACTTAGAAAATTTTTGCAAAACTGGGTCTTCCATGCTAAGTACACTTGACTATGCTCTAGGGTAGTGGAGAGCATAGTCTCAGCACTTAGAAAAATCTACAATTGCTGGATTGACACTTAGAAAAATTTGCAAAATTGGCTTTTGGTGTTGACTACGCTCTCTATTGAGCTAACTACGCTCTGGAGAAGTGGAGAGCATAATCCCAACACTTGAAAAATTTGTAGCTTCTTGCTTCATGATGATACTTAGGAAAAATTGCAAAAAATCAATTCTTGGAGCTGACTATCTCTCTATTGTGCTAACTACACCCTAGGAAAATGGAGAGCATAGTCCTAGCACTTAAAAAAAATTTGCAGAAAGTGGCCTCGTGCTAACACTTAGGAAAATTTGCAATCGAGATGCAGTAGCCCAAATTTGATGGTGCTTCATTGGACCCTCTTTATTGATGTCTAGAGGAGTGGCCTAAGAGACATTGACAAAGAATGATAAAACACCACAATAGATTTGGCACCAACATCGCTCTTCCATGCATGCTTGGATGTTGCTAGGCCATGCTTAAAAGTACTATAGGTAGTAGTATGCTGAGAGTGAGATGTGTAGGTAATGTGTTAGGGATAAAAGGGGAGATAAAATGTAAACAAGATGTCATGATGTAGGATATGGAGTTAGCACAGTTGATGGTGACCATGGCACCAAGGTGGCTTGCCCTTGAAAATGTTGACCTCTCGTCAAAGTGCTCATGAGGAAGTCAAGGTGGATTTCAGGGCTAGATTGATTGCGAAATTGCAACTCTACTGACTTGCTTGTAGGCATGATTTTCCTACTTCACTCTTTTTTTTTCTTTTTCTTTTTTTGCTTATTTTTATTCTACTATAGGGTGAACCATATTTGGGTTCTGCATATTGCTAAATGCTAACTGTGTGATGCTTTTCATCAAGTGGATTGTGTGCCACCAAATGGGCTTTGCTTTAATGCTTGCGAAATCGTGTTGCATCTGTAGGATAGGTGTTTCCTCCCTAGGATGACTTGTGTTACATTCTCCTAGGCTTTAACTAGCCAACAAAGGCTCTCCATAGGACAACTTATGTTATGTCTACCTTGGGTTCTACAATTTGACTTGCAAAGGATGCCATGTGGTCATAGCATGTATGTGTTAGAGGGATTTGCAGTTTTAACTATGTAGGAGAATGCAAGAGTATGGAGACACTAGGATGGGTGTAGGTAGGTTATAATAGGGTAGTAGAGATGTGCACTCTTAAGAGTCTCAACTAGTCCAATTGTGCACATCAGAGTAATGCGATGACTTGTATCTGCGATGAGATGCACCTTTGCATGACCGCCTTTAGGCTTTGTCCTACAAACACAACTTTGAGAAGACAAGAAAATCACAAAACACACAATGCAAATAAAATGTCAGGGGTGATGTTACCATGAGTGCTCCAAAGGCTGAATCGATGGCAAGTGTTTAGAAAACTAGCAAAATGCCTAGGGGCAATGATGCTACAAATGCTTGAAAGGCTATGCCAATTGAAGGTGTTCAAAAAGCCAAAAAAATGCCTTGGGGCAATGATGCTGTGAATGCTCCAAAGGCTATGCTGATGGCAAGTTCCCAAAAAACTAGAAAAATGGTGGGGAATCATGATGTTGCAAGTGCTCTAAGGCCACTCTGGTGGCAAGTGCTTAGAAAACCAGCAAAATGGTAGGGGGCCATCATGCTGCAAGTGCTCTAAGGTTGCATTGGTGATAGGTGCTCCATTCTAGGACTACTGTATCCCTACCCACATGGTGTAGAAAAGAGTGG
>MNCI01028413.1:70916-90921 GCA_015680685.1 Gnetum montanum | reverse complement strand
GGGGGGGATGGTCGGGGGGGAGGGTGGAAGGGGGGGAGTAAGAATTATTCTTGCTCTCTTGCTCGTGGAACTATGCATGACTGATGGCAAAGCTAGTTTAAGGTCTTGGTAGATAGTGGTGTGCTAACTTATAGTCCTAGTAGACTGTTGTGTGCTAGTTTAGCATTGTAGTAGATGAGTTGTGCCACTTGATAATCATAGTAGATTGCTATGCCAGTTTAGCATCATAGCAAATGAGCTATATGCATGTGCTAGTTTAACATCATAGCAAATGTATGCCATGCCAGTTTAATGTCATAGTGGATGAGCTATATGTGTGTGCCAGTTTAACATCATAGTAGATGTATGTTGTGCCAATTTAACATCGTAGTAGACATGCTATTGTGCAAGTTTAACATTGTGACCTAAGGATGAATATTGTGCCAATTTAACATCATGACATATGTGAGGTGTGGATTAATGTCATAGTAGATGAACTGGGCAAGTTTAACATCATGGCAGATGAACTATAGGCATGTGCTAGTTTAACATTATAGTATATGTATGTTGTGCTAGTTTAACATCATAGTAGACATGCTATTGTGCTAGTTTAACATCATGACCCAAGGACGAATGTTGTGCCAATTTAACATCGTGGACGACATGAGGTGTGGATGCTAGTTTAACATCATAGTAGATGAATGCTTATCATGTTGAATTGATGTGGGGTGGTACATGCTAGGCATAGTACAACTTCAAGTACAAATGATTCACTGGATTGGCAAACTCATTCTCATCTTGATTAGCAAGCTTGAATGCTCCATTGTCATAGACCTTAGTGACCACAAAAGGTCCTTCCCAGTTGGTTGAGAATTTATCTGCAAGTTCATGAACGACCTTGAGGACTAGATCCCCTTTCTTGATTGGGCGTTGATGTTGGTTGTGATTGTGTTTTTGTAGTTGCTTTTCATGGTACCATTCGATGCAATTAAGTGTTTGCATGCACTCCTCCTCTATTGAGTTGAGGTCTACAATCCTCAACTCATTTTTTTGAGCTTCATTGATGAGGTTTGAGAGGATCACCCAAAGTGATGGAACCTATAATTCCAGCAGAAAAATTGCTTCAGACCCATAAACAAGGCTGTAAGGCTTCTTACCTATTGCTATGTGGTGTGCTGTGTGGTATGCTTAGAGTGCGTAGACTAGTTGCTCATGCCATCATCATTTGTTGTTGCTTAGCATCTTCTTCAAAAGGTTTATGATAACTTTGTTAGTGGCCTCCGCTTGGTCATTTGCCTAAGGGTAGTATGGTGATGAGAAGGAATGTTTGATACCAAAGCACTCACAAAAGGCTTTAGTTTCGGCACTACTAAATTGTGGCCCATTGTGTGTTACTATGGTCATGGGTAAGCTAAAATGATTCACTATGTTATCGAGCATGAATTTGCAAACCTATTGCAATGTCATGTTCCTAAGAGGAATAGCCTCAACGCACTTCATAAAATACTTAGTTGTGGTTATTATGAAGTTATGCCATGTGGAGGATTTAGGCATTATGGGTCTAATGATGTCCAAGCCCCAATGTTGAAATGGCCATGTGATCTGTGATGTGTGAAATTCAGTTGGTGGCACGTGCATTAGGTTGCCATGTCATTGACACATGTTGCACATTTTAACCTTTGAGACACAATCACACTCCATGTAAGGCTAGTAATATCCTAATCATCTAGTTTTCATTGCCATTGTCCTAGGTGCTGTGTGACCTCCACACAATCCCTCATGAACTTGATCAATGATTTTTTGTGCTTTGCTATTACTTACGTAGGTTAGTAGTATGGCATCATAGGATCTATGACATAACATGTTATCACCCACGATGACATACTACCATGAACTTCTATGCACTACATCTTTTTGGGTAGTAGTTAAGTGTTGCAGAGATTGACCCTGTGAAAGGTATGCTTTGTTATCATCGTATCACTCTCTTGCATGGTTGTGCTTACTATGGCTATGGATGCAATGTTAGTGATTTGCATGATAGGCATAATGCAATCCTCCACTGAGGTGGGAAATGTGTGGAACATGTCAAGCACAATGCTTAAAGCTAATGTTGCTAGTATGTTGACATTTTTATTTTGAGGAATGTGTTGGATATCTACTGTTGTAAAGTGTTTACGCAAGTGCTTTGCCAGGTCATAATAAGGCTGTAAATGTTTGGCCTTGTAGGCATAAACCTGTGTTACCTGGTTGACTACTAATTGTGAGTTGCCTCAAATCATTAGGTGTTGGATCCCTAGGTTGAATGCTGCAAGGATACCTTGGAGGAGAGCTTTGTACTTTGCCACATTGTTAGTGCAAGGGAATGCAAAACGATATGCGAAGGATTAGATCTCCTCAAAGAAAAACATGATAACAATAGTGGTGCTACCCCCTTGGGAGCTCCATCAAAATGCAAGAGTGCCTCATAGTTGTTAGGCACCTGGCTAACGTTGTTAACATGCTCATCTAGGAATTCAGGATCTATAGTTGCCTGATCATTTATGGGTGAAGTTGTGAGTTGGGTGGCTATGGCTTAACCTTTTGTTGAGGCTTGCACAACATAGTGTAGGTCAAACTTTGCTATTATTACTTTCCATCATGCAATACGACTACTCTTAAAGATGTTCATTATGATTGGTTGGAGCACACTATTTTTGCAAATGATATTGACTTGATTGTGGAAAAGGTATTGCCTTCACTTCTTGAGTGAGAAGACTAAGGTGAGGCACTACTTTTCTACATCATTGTATTTCACTTCATGGGCTACTAATGCATGGATCAAGTAGTAAATTGGTACCTCTATGCCATCATCTTGCTTTTGTCAAAGAAAAGAAGAAATGGACGTGTCAGAAGTGGCAAGGTAGATGTAAAAAGGTTTATCTCCTTACGGAAGGTGACCCATAGGAAGCTGTGCTAGATCTTACTTAAGATTGTCAAATGCTTATTGGCATTGAGCCGTCCGCTTGAAGTGGGCTCCTTTCTTAAGTAGATGTTGCATTGGCTATAAATTGTTGATTAACCGTGCTATAAACCTATGTATAAATTGTAGTCTACCTTGCAACCCTCATAGCTCCTTAAGGTTGGCCAGTGGTGCTAAGTTGGCTATGGCATTATCCTTGTCAGGATCTATGAGTATTCCTACTTTGGATACTACAAAACCAAGCATCTAGCCTATTATGATACTAAAAAAATGCTTCTTGAGATTTAACCTAAGATCATATTTTAAGTAATGTTTAAGCACTATGTTTAGATCATTTACATGGTTGTGAGCTACTTTGGACTTAATCGTGATGTCATCGACATAGTCGTTGAGCAAGCGTAACATGTAATCACTAAAGATATATGTCATCATGCATTGATATATTGCTCCTACATTTTTGAGTCCAAAAGGCATCATGATATAGCAAAACATATCCTAGGGGATCATGAAGGTTGTGCTAAGTTGGTGCTTAGGTTTGATCCTAATCTAGCTATAGCTCGAAAACCCATCCATAAAGAATAACAAGGTGTGCCCAGTTGTGGTATCGATTAGTTGATCAATATTGAGCAACGAAAAATAATCTTTGATGGTTGCCTTGTTTAGTTCTTAGAAGTCTATGCAAATGCATATACTTCCATTTTTCTTGGGCACAACTACGATTTTGGAGATCTAGTCTGCATAGTCAATGGCCCAAATGAAACTAGCTTTGTAAAGCTTGGTGATTTCATCATGGACAGCCAACACCACCTCATGTCTAACCTTGCGCACTTTCCATTTGACCAGTTTAATGTAGGGATCAAGAATGATATTGTGATAGACTAGCCAAGGGTCTAGGCCTAGCATGTTTTCATATGATCATGTGAATGACTTGATGTTATTGTTTAGCATCTTAGTCATGTCTTGGACATGCTAGGGATCTAGCAAGGAGATTAGTTTTAGCATTTTTGCCTTGCCATTAGGTGTAGCAATACAAATCTTTGAAACACCACCAAATTTGGGCTCTTAGGTCTTAACTACAAATTTATGTAAGTGTCAAAACTTGGCAAATTTTTACTAAGTGTTGAGACCAGGCTCCCCATTGCTGGGACTATGCTCTAGAGCATAGTTAGTGTAGTTTACATGAACAGTATAGGTTTGCAATATTTTTAGGCGTCGATAGTAGCTACAAAATTTTCTAAGGATTGGAGTACACTCACTCTACCAGGACTACGCTTTAGAGCATAGTCAGTGTAGTTTGCACACCAATGGCTAGTTTTGCAAATTTGCCTAAGTGCCAAGCCAAAAGCTGTCAAGCTTGGTGAGGATGGAAGAAATAGTTTAGCAAATCTTCCAATTGCTAGACTACACTTCCTACTATGCTCCAAAGTGCAATCAACATAGTTTGTGTAGTCTATGCA
Source organism: Gnetum montanum (assembly GCA_015680685.1). Taxonomy (NCBI): domain Eukaryota; kingdom Viridiplantae; phylum Streptophyta; class Gnetopsida; order Gnetales; family Gnetaceae; genus Gnetum; species Gnetum montanum. The sequence continues at coordinate 86,526 of MNCI01028413.1, read as the reverse complement.
CCAATGTCTAATTTTGCAAATTTACTAACTATCAAGCTAGGAGTTGTCAAGCTTGCTTGGCATGGAAAAAATAGTTTGGCAAAATTTCTACTAGAAGCTGTCAAGCATGCTTGGGATGGAAGAAATAGTTTGGAAAAATTTCTAACTACTGGACTATGCTTCCCACTACTAGGACTATGCTTTAGAGCATAGTCAGCATAGTTTGCATGAGGACATCAGTTTTGTAAAAAATTTTCATTGTTGGAGTACACTCTAGAGTGTAGTTGGTGTAGTCATGTAAAATTGCCTCCAGATGCCTCTAGAACTCAACACTGGTCTTCATGTCAGCTCCAACATTCCTTTGGAAAGAAAGATCAACAATTTGCATTTCTTTTGCACCCCCCATTTCCCCCCAAAATTGTACCTACACTTGACACCACTTGAAAGAGTGGATAGCATACTCCCAGAGTGTAGTCTCCAAAACTACATAATTTTGTGTTTTTTTGAGGTACATGGTGGTCTGTTTGGCACTTGCACATGTAGTCTTGGCAACATAGTCATAATCTAGTAGTCTCATAGGGTCCATTAGAGCACACCTGTAGAACACCATTTGCTTTAGTGGGAGTGTAGTTGGGGCTAGTGTAGTTCCAACTATCTCTCTTCCACATGGTGCCCAATATGCAATTCGTGCTAATCCTAGCCCTATAAATACCCTATAATTTCACATTTTAGGGGTTGGCATTTTAAAGAATTCAACTAGAAAACTTGCATTCTACACATATGCACGCATTTGCACCTTCATTTGCACTCAAAACCTCAACTATGCTCACCTTAGTGGACATCATGGACATTGCAAAGACCATGTAAATCATTTGCATTCATTTTGGCGTAACACCCTATAAGTCCCAGTTTGATTGACAAGATCATTATAGACACCCCACTTCCACTTCTAGTAGGCCCTCATGTGGATGTGGGATCAAAGTTGTATGACCATGGACCTCTCAGTGCACCATTCCAACCTCTGATGTTTTCAATCGCTATAGTTTTATAGCACTAGAAGGAGGGCCTTTGCCATTTCCTTCTTCAACCTTCCTTGGTTATTACTTTGCATGCTCTCTACACCCTGTGCAAATTGGTCCCCATCATTGGTTCCCTTGGAACTCCACTTGACAACACCAGAGCATATACTAAACACTTTGCCAAATTTTGGGTGCTCAAGAGAGCATAGTCAGCTCCCAGTGTAGGGAGCATTATCAGCTCTAAGCATAGTCCTAGAGTTAGTCATTTTTTTAAACAATTTATACTTAGTCATTTTTTCTGTGTTTTTACACTTAGCCATTTTCTCAGTAGATCTATACTTAGCCATTTTTTTCTACATTTTCACACTTGATTATTTTTTTTTCAGTTAGTAGAGTTAGCCATTTTTCTTCCTTTTAAATTTAGCAACCTTCACATTTCCCCCTTGCACCATGAATCTTGAATAGCCTTTAACCTCTACTTCAAGCGTAGTTGTTGTTTGGCTTGTTCAATAGGAGATCTAGATTGACCATCCTCCTAGTCCTGTCCTAGTGGAATAGAGACAATCTTTTAGGTTGTGCAACCTACCTCCCAAGTACATGTTGCTCAATGATGAGTAATATAACTTCATTTGCAAAAAAATCTAGGCAAGTTTGTACATAGACCACTAAGAAATGGATGCCAAACGTAGTTTTGAGCTAATACATCAAAATGGGAGGGAATGGTTCCCTTCTGCTATGAACTTTATTCTGCTCATGGAGCCCTACCAATGGATGTTGGATAACCTCATCTGCAACCTCGAGTGTGAGGTAGGGATTGACTACGAGAGGCTCTTGTAGGAAAAGCTGGATGAGTTTGAAGCTTGATCTGAGCATGATGACTCATTCCATACCTCATTCTAGTGGATAAACTCTACTTCCATCCCTTCATAGTCCTACCAATATGTCTTTATGGAGATAGTCATTAGCCAAGTGTCACCACCTAGGTCCATGCCTATGGTGGCAACTCACCAAAAAAGTAGATGTGCCAAGATGTTGTGCTTCCTTTTAGGTTGCTCTTCATCATACCTGCATAGCTTGTTTAGCCTGTTTTTCCTATTCAGCCTATCCAGCCTTCTGCACTAACAATTGTTGTACCTACAGAACCTTATGTGGACACGCCGCACATTCCTCCACCACATGTGACTCAGACATCTTTCATCATACCTATCATGTTGGCACCCTCCATAATGGCCTAACCCATAAGCATGTGGTGGGGCCTAGCTACTATGTTCATCACATGGCCCATGCAACAAGCATCACATGTGGTCACACAACCTGGAGCCAACTCGTGGGCCACACAACAATCACAATGGGTAGCACAACCCATGCATTCTGCTATAAACATGCCAAGATTGGATCAAGCATTATAACTGATCCAAAGCCTCACTAAAGAGGTCAAGTAGCTCAAGGTTGTCTCCTCTGAAATGGTCCATGTGATGGACTTTTACTAGGACAATCTAATTAGTCTTGTAGTCTCATCACTGGCACTGTCCACTAGGGTCCCGTTACCCCAATTCACCAAATACAATGATGAAGGGGATTCCAATGTCCATCTGGTGACCTTCCAGTCTAAATGCCTGCTACTATAGGCATGGCCAGACATAATCATTCATGTGTTTGCCATGTTTTTCATTGGCAGGGCACTAGATTGGTACCATGCACTCCCCAGGGCCTCCATTTCATCTTTGGAGGAGTTTCTCACCTAATTCATCACATGCTTCAAGTATAATTTGAAGCCTGAGGTGACCTTGGATTAGTTAATGCAAGTTAAGCAAGGCCACTTAGAGCCCATGTAAAAATTCATTCAGTGATGAAGTGCATCACTTAACAAGATCCATGAGCCTATCATGGGGACACACCTATTGGTCATTTTCAAAGGGGCAGTGAATGACTTCATTAAGTTGAAGCTGTATTACCTTGCCCCACAATCCTTGAGCCAAGAATTTGCTCAAATAAAAAATATTCAAGATGTAGTGGAGGTTAGTAAGGACCCAGCCTATGTGGCCTATAAAAATTTATACATAAAGAAAGAAAAGAACAAGGACAAGGGAAAATAGGCAATTACAACTGTAGCAATGGTGGCCAACAAGGCTAAGCTAAACAACATCAAACTAATGGCCAAGCCACCCAAGGCCCCAACTAATAATAATAAGGCATCTAGCTCTAGCACTATGGTAAATAACTAGCTTGCATCTGTGGCAGCCATGGTAATAGCTACCTCAAGGCCTAGCTTTGAGTGCAAAGATCACTCAAAGTACACACCATTACCCATTAAGTGATCGGAGCTCTTGGACTAACTACTTCATGCTGGACACATCTAGTATAAGCAAATGTCTAAGGATGCTTGTAAGTGGCATGACTGATATTGTGAGCTCCTCAAGAACCCATTAGCCATACTACTGAATGAGCCTCTAGTCCCTAAGCATTTTAGACTGGACCAATTTTGCCAACATCACCAATTGTAGAGCCACAATATATATTTTTGCATGGATTTGTAGGATGATATACAATGCATGATTGATAAGGGTGAGTTGGTCCTTGACACAACCAACCTAGTGTGCCCCAAAAACCAATCAATGGAGGTTTACAAGGATCCTCTCAATGCGAGTGGTATAGGGTACATCATCAATGCTATTAGCATTGATGAAAATTTAGAACTAGGGCATGAACCATTCATGGTTAGTGCACCCTCTAGTGATGCTAGAGCCTCCTTGTCCTCAACTAATTCGAGGACCCCTGTCATTTTCAGAGCACCACCTTGGGCATCCATAACACCCTTCATGGTTAGGGTTCCATAGTAGTAGCAACCATCCAATCATATTTTGTAGTAAGGATGTCACAATGTGGGCACTTCCCTTGTGTTTGGAGTCTAGTGGTGGAAAATGAATCACTTCCTACTTGCCCAAGGTCCCATCCTATAACCAATATCAATAAGAAATCGAGATGGCAACTTGGAAAGCCCAATGAACACCTTGCTAATCAAATGCTTAGGCATCATTGAGAGTAAAGGGCACTAGGCCCACCAAAGCCAGTCCCCTTATCTTCTATCCCAATGGCCAAACCAACTAAAGAGGTTGCAACAAGTAATCAACAATGGAGCACTAACGCTTCGAAATAAGCAAGGCAAGCAAAGTCCAAATTTCCTTCATGAGAGATCTATCTCTTGGACTGCATGAAGGAGATGAAGACCAACAACAAAGTAGCAAATAGTGGCAAGGACTTCTTTGACACATTGGCATAGGTCAAATAGTATCTAAAAGAAAAGAACACTACACTAAGCCTGTATGACCTTATCATGACCTCCTTCACCCATCGTGAAGCATTGGTTCACATGTTGACCTCCATTCCTTTGACGGAGGCCATCCTAGCTGATGAATAATCCATCCATGATGATGCTTTCTCCTTTACCATAGGATTGAGCTCAATGTCCCTAGCATTTCATGATGAGGTGATCAAGATGGACTCCAAGAAGGATCAAGCCATTACCATGCTAGTGTAGAATTTTTACGGTGCATGTTGACAATGGGGTGAAAACTAATGTCATCCCATACACAGTTGTTGATAAACTTAGTCTTGTTGATCAAATCAAACCTACAAAGACAACATGCTTGAAAGCCTTTAATGGTATGCATGTTGTCATAAAGAAAATAGTCATGTTAGCCTTCGTGGTAAGGGAGTAATTCCCCACTACTACTGAATTCATCATGATCGAGGAGATGCCCAGATTCAACTTGATCCTAAGTAGGTCTTGGCTTGCCCAAGTACGGGCTATCTCCTTTCCTATTCACGAAGAAATCCACCTTTCATACGAAGGTGGAAAGGTCATCATCTATGGTAACAATGTAGCCCCTTTAATCATTAGCAACATTGACATTAAATAAGGGTTAGAGGTGGAGTTCCTCGATGATGCACCTTCCACAAAGGATGAGGGTGAAACAACATGTAAGGTAGACCAACTTGAGGAATGAATAGAAGTTCCTAACCTCTCAGAGAAAGCTTTGTGGGAAAAATTGCTCTTTGACATAATTGAAGAAGGTTAAGGCAAGTACCATATAGTACTGTCTAGGCCCTACTCCCCCCTAACCCACACCGAGTTAGGAAACAACTGTGTGACTAAGGCATCCCCTTAGTCCAAAATGCACTCGGTGCTTGCTTGCCCCCACTTCTACATACTTTTCTTGTTTGCATTTTATTTTAGCTTGGTTGTTTGCATTTTACATTCTTTGCCTGTATTATACATATATTTCTTTTATTTGTGCATTTTTGCTAAGTTTATGTTTTTGCTTATTTACTTTTTAGCACTTAGTTTATGCATGAAAACATGAAAATATATAAAAATTATAAATTCAAAGTTACAAAAACAATGGCCTGCTATGGCCTTAAACTAGCATCACATGGCCCAAGAAGGCCTTAAACTATCATATGGCTTCCATGACCTAAAACAGGCAATCTCCCTTAAATTGCATGGCCCAAAAAAGTCTTAAACTATCATTGGGGCCCAGAATGGCCTAAAACTTTCAACACACTATCTACACACATAGTCCAAAATGGCCTAAAAATAGCAATCACTATATCCTAGTCACATCCATTCATTGCATTATTAGCACATAATAAATGAATGCAAAATTCTACACATCATGCACTCCATATAGAAAAATGTCCACTACTTCTAATATTAATAATGATACATAGCATGATCATCCGCATCATACAACAAAATACACAAAAATGCAAAATGCTCGACAATAGGGCTACATCAGGATGTGCTTAACCAATAGTACTAGGTGGGTGTGGAGGTTCCACTTCACTTGCTATGTCGTTGGGCCCTGCAACATTTCCTAGTGCCTGTTAGCAACAACAACAAAATAGAAAACCTATATGAAAGTGTACAATGTACAAACTAACATGAAAAGCATAAAAATAATAAAACACTAAACTGAGAGGGTCTTGCATCGATCATGTTTAGAGGCAAGCTATCAAGGTCCTCATCCAAGCATCGGAGGATATTAGCCATAGATAGCCATGTCTAATCCTCTTGGCCAAAGTTAACTCTTGTGAGGGTCTTGCCTTTGTCCATGAAGGTCCATGAGGATGGCTACATAGAAAATGTGGTACACAAAGCCTCCCTTGAGGGCATGATAATCTCCCTCTCTAGAAAATTACTAATCACTGTATGATAAGCAAATATCTTGAAGGCCCATCTTCTATTGATTACCTCAATAAACATCTCAAGTTAGTAGCAGTCGATAGACTCTTCCTTGAGTTGTTGAAGATATGCACCTCGCTCACGCTTATAGTGGTGTTTGTGGTTCTTTTGTGTATATCCCCACTTGCACACCTTAGCACTAAAATTCTTCCAATCTTGATTTTTCTAGGTAAGAAAATCCATCTGCAACCATTACTCAATGATCTCCTAAGTGGCCTTGTTCTTTCCTTGAATGGCCAACTAGTACTTAGCATAATAAATCTCTACAGTTTGCTAGGTACTATCTCCCCATGATCGAGCCTCCAAGAAGTCATATTAGGACTAAAGGTCCTCCATCTTCATTTCTTGGCTCATCACTCTCTCCTAAAGTTCATGCACATGTTTCGGTAAGTGCTCATTCGAGCACTTGCAGATCCATAATGCTTTCATGCAAGAAAGTGTTCACTTGCTGGCTACCTCGTACACATGATGAGGCACCTGCTCCACTTAGGATAGTGTCTACTTTAGCCATCCAATTTAGATTCCAATGGAGCTTAGAACCTATTGGCATGCAATAAGTAAATCAAAATTAGCCACAGACTAAGTATTTAAATCAGTAAAGAAATAAAAGTAAAGCAACAACATGCATACCAAGCTCAGAATCTACCTACTGTATGTAGTCAACCATATCCTCAACAATGCATTCCATGAAGGCAAAATTGTTTGATGTTTCCACCCATGGCTTCATGCAATGGGTAGGTGCAGATAGTGGACCACTAGCAAGTACATCTGAGGCTGTAGTAAAAAAAATCACTAAGCAACAAATAAATAGCCAAAGATGAAAGAGAAAAAGAGCAATAACAAATGACAATATAAAGCACTTACCTAGCAAGCCCCCAGGTGTGAGAGTAGGAGGATCTCCCAGCTGCACATCATCGAAGAGGCTGGAAAAATCACCCTCATTAGGGTGGAAGAGCTCCTTCTTATTAAATTGCTGAAAGGTCTCAATGGCCTCATGTAGCTCTTTCCTATGCACTTCCCTCTTCTCATCCTGAGGAGAGGCCACCTCTACTACTACTGCTGCTATTGCGTCAACAACCCTCTCACCTAATTTACAAACACAACATTTTTAGGATTAGCATAGCATAGAAAAAAAATAAAAACAGAAAAAATATAAACATAAAGTGATAAAATGAATGCATCTACACCTATACTAACCTGCAACATCCATGTGCAAGCTTGGGATCTTGAGGTGGATCTTCTTGGTGCCTGCCTGTCTAATTATAGGAGAGGCCTCCTCTAATAGGTGTGGCATCTTGATCTTTGCCTTGGATGGTCCCACCATTTCCATGATATAGCAGTTAGCCTTATTCACATCCCCAATAAAAATTAGGGGACACTTGCCTACACTTTCATGAGAATAGTGTGACTATCCTATATGACCTTTGGTCATCATTGAGTATAACTCATTGATCGAGTAAGTGGTTACGAACATGTGCTTTTCCCAAGGCTTAGACAGCTACTCATAGTCTTGCACTATCCATTGCCTACTATCTCTAACCACTAGGAGCTCCATAAACCTTTGCAGATATGCTGCAAAGAATGTGAAGTATATGTGAGACCTTGCTTGGAGGTTGTAGTTTAGCCTGGTGATCTCTGCATGTAGGCCGGTGGGGATGTAGGAGGCTTAGTTGAACCTTGTGCCCTCTTGCATGAAACACCACCAATTTTTGGCTTCAACACTTACTACAAATTTTTCTAAGTGTCAAAACTTGGCAAAATTTTTTAAGTGTTGGTGCTACACTCCCTAGCATAGCACGCATCAAGGCCTATTTTGCAAAATTTTCTAAGTGTCAACAACAGTTGCATGAAAAATTTTTCTAAGCGTTTTGTTATGCTCTCACTTTGCTTACTACACTCCAAAGTGTATCTAGCGTAGCATGCACCTCAGTGGCTAGTTTTGCTTAAGTGTCAAGTGAGTAGCTATCAAGCTAGCTTGGCATAGAAGAGCCATTTGGTAGATTTTCTAACTCCTAAGGCTACCCCTCCTACTATGCTCCAGAGCATAGCTAGAACAAGGATTACAATTTTTACTAGATTCTTCTAAGTGTCCATGCTATGTCCTATTCCTAGGCAGTGTCCTATGTCCTGCGCATAACACAGGATGAGTGTAGTAGCTAGAGTTAGAAATTTTTTTGAACTTTTCTGGTCACCTTTAGACTTAGAAAATTTTCTGAATTTTTCTCATAGTCCCACCTACCACACTACCATGTGAAACTTGATCTACATTTTGGGTCAAATTGAGTCCTATAAATACCCTTGCATCCTAATGTTTTAGGGGTGGAGCTTCCATTTTTCACTGGTGGGCAGTTAGCACTTTCATTTGGCATTTAGCATTTTGGCATCTTGGCACTTAGCTTTGTGGGCGAATGAGACCTAGGGCACACCACATCGGTAGAGAGGCATCCCTGCATTACACAGTACACTACGATCCCATTGCAGCCCCACATCGCATGGTACATTGTAGCCCCGTTGTAGCCTTGTAGAACACTACACGGTACACCACAGTGGCCAACCTAATAGGCATGGTTTATCATGACGAGTGCCAGATACCATCGAGATTGTGACTATGCTTCCACTATGCTTGTTGTACGCTGTGTACCTTCTGAGATCCTTTTGGAGTTAACTACACTCCCATTTGGGGTGGTGTTCCATTTCTCTCATTCGTTTCTAGCATTTTATTGCATTTTTCTTACATCTTTTTGCACTTTTTCACATGTCATCATGCTGTATTACACTCGGGCGATAGTCTCCATGGGTTGACACCCTTGTTTCAGTAGAAACCCTTGGCTACGCTTGCCCTAGTTCCATGGCTACACTCTACACTTAGCACTATGAAGCACCTCTTTGACACTCAGTACCATTTTACATCACTTACATTTGAATTTGGCTAACCATGCCACCCCCCGGTTGTACCCACTACCTCGGTTGCAATCAATAAAGTTTGTATTTGATCAACAAGACTATTTAGGGTGGTCGATCTCCATTTTCAACAAGGCCCTCATGTGAAGACAGGGTTAAGGTTGTGCTTTCGTTGATCCCTTAGTGATTCTAGCCACCAATATTTTTGGTCATCATAGTTTTTGGTGTTAGAAGAATGGCCTTGCCATTTCCTTCTGCATTTTCTAATTATTATCCCATGTGCTCTCTCCACCACCAGCTTGCGTAGAGTGGACCCTATAATTGGTTCCCCCAGAACCTTACTAGACAAAAGCCAAAGCATATCTTTGGCACTTAATCAAAATTTTGGGCACTCAGGAGAGCATAGTTAGCTCCAGTGTAGTGACCATAGCACCAAATCCAGCCATTTTTAGTAGCTTTTATAGTTAGCATTTTTTTGCATTTCCATACTTAGCATTTTTTTTTCATTTTCATACTTAGACAAATTTTTGCAGTTTCATACTTAGCCAACTTTTCTACAGTCTTACACTTAGCCAGTTTTTTATAGTTTCCATACTTAGCCATTTTTCTGCATTTTCACACTTACCTATTTTTCTACATTTTTATACTTAGCAATTTTTATATTACCGATAGACTTAGTCATTTTTTTGTAGTTTTCAGAGTTAGCTATTTTTTGCAAATAGTAACTCTCACAACTCAATTTGTGAACATGAATCAAGATCAACCTTCCACATTGATGTCTAACACATTTGATACCATGATCCACCCAAAGCGTGTTGCACTAAGCCATGAACAATAGAATTTTGTTTGTGCCAAAATCCAAATAGGATTACCAGTGGATTGCCTTAACTTGGAGGCAAAATAGGATTACGAATGAGTCCACTAGGATGGAAGGGAGTACAACCCCTCCTTGTTCGACATAATCCCACTCACGGAGTCCTACCACTAGTCGTTATCCCAACTCATTCGTGCAAATGAGCATGATGTAGGGACAACCTATGAGGAAGCCTCACAGGAGGAAGAAGATGAGTTTGAGGCCTGCTCTAACACAAGAGCCCCCTCTACACCATCTTCCAACAACCGCTCCATAGTACGACCCCTCCATAGTTCGATCCACCTATCGTCTGACCATGTCAATTTAGCCTTCCTTGTAAGCAACTGTTGGATTTTCCCAATCCTATGCTCATGTAGGGGCCACCTCCCAACCCTAAATAATTCAGGCATAATATGTCTGGCTTGTCTCATCGGCATCCACAATGTTCGTACAATCCACTCATGTGTGGCCCACCTCAATCACCATACCCATTGCTCAGCCAATATGTCAAGTAAGCCCATATGCTATGATGTTAAACTCAAAATGACTATCTACTACAATGTTAAACTAGCAAACTCGCAACCAACAATTTGATCCTATGCAATGCAACCAACACAAGCCTAGCCAATGCAATTGGCTAGCACATCCCCAAGCTTGGATAAAGCATTCCAACTGATCCAAAGTTTGATGGAGGAGATCAACCAACTTAAAGCTACCTCCTTCAAAACCATCAAGATGGTGTACTTCTACTGGGATGACCCCATAAGTCCTACAGTCCCATCCTTGACTCTCCCAACTAGGGTCTAGCTTCCTCAACTCCCCAAGTACAATGGTAAAGGGGATCCCAACACACACTTGGTTACATTGCAATCTAAGTACCTACTCCTTCAAGCCTGGCCACATGCCATCATGCATGTGTTCCCCATGTCACTCACTAGCAAGGCCTTAGACTAGTATTGTGCACTACCCAAGGCATTAATATGTTCTTTGGAGGATCTCATAAGCCAATTTGTGCAGGTAGAACCTAAAGCTTAAAGCAACCCTCAAGCAACTCATTCAAGTCAAGCAAGGGCCCCTAAAGCCCATGCCAAAATTCCTCCAATGCTAGAATGCCACATTGAGCGAAATGTGTGAACCCTTAATAAAGATGCACCTAATGGTCATCTTCAAGGGTGCAGTGAACAACTTCATCAAGTCCAAAATGTATTACCTAGCCTTGAAGTCCCTCAACCAAGCCTTTGCCTAAATGAAGAGCATAGAGGAGGTAGCATAAGATAGCACTAACTAGGCTGACGTGACCTACAAAAACTAACATGCATGTAAGAAAAACACAATAGTGGCAATAGTGGCCACAAGGATAAAAACAACCAATTATGGCTTGACGGCCAAGTAGCCCAAGGTTCCAGCTCACAAAGCTGCCAACTTTGGCACCAACTTAGCTACATCGGCAAGGGCCAACCCAAGGTCCAACTTTGAGTGTAAAGATCACTTAAAGTATACACCACTATTGATGGAACCCTCTAAACTACTGGAGCAACACTTGAAAGCTGAGGAAATCCAACACAAACTGTTGGCGACCGTTTGGGACGTGACCGCCAACGAGTGTCCTCAAACAGGATTTAGGTGCCTGCTGGTCCCTGGCAACACCAAGGCCCAGATACCTCCAAATAAACTCAGTAGTTAATGTGAGTATGTGTGTGTGCTGTTGCGGAGTGCGGTTGTGAGAAATGTGACAATTTCATTGTATGTGAACTACAAATGACTTACTTAAAAGAGATTCAGCCAACTTTGTCCAGTACTGTGAGTTATTGAAAGTTTCCTATTTTGTTCAACTACCTAGTCTACGCCGTCCTTATAATACCTGCTTGTAGCAAATAAAATTTTGCAAAAAAATTTGAGCACAACTCCGCAATCTACTCCTAATTTTCCCCAGAGAAAGAGATAGTTCCACAAGAAAACTAGAAATAGAGCAAGATTTAATGGAAATAGACAGAAAAGAAAAGAAAGTAGATTTGTGTGGACCTCAAATATTTAAACAAGGTAAAATGACATGAGTAAACAGTTCACAATAAAGCTATTTCAAATTCAATATCTACGAATTATTCAAACCTCCAAGGCTCAACCAAGCAATATCTTCAAGACAATCCTACTGTGCTACCAAAAATCGCTGCGTAAACTACCATGTACGAGACTCCACTTTGACTAGACAATAGATGCCAACGATTGCATTCAAACAGAACCTTTAAAAGACTTGACAATTTCTGATTGAAATAACATAGAAAATCACTTTAAAGATAAAGAAGCTATTCTGGTCCCATAAAAATACCAAAGATTTTCTGAACCCTCTCGGCTACTAAATTGTTCCACGGTATGACTACAAACAGAGGCTCTCTTCCAACAACCCAATAGCAGTTCCCAAACGTTGCTCAATAATGAAATTTACTACTAAAATGCTCTCAAGGCTTTTAAACACAAGCGCTTCGATGGAAAAATTTTAATAGAAATTTCTATCGGGCAACAAGAACAATAAGAGCAATCTAAAAATCTCAAAATTACTTGCCAAGGATGATACTATCTAAACCACTAGCTAAGCAATTTAAACAAAACAAAAAATGAAATGCATAACTCACAGGACCATGACAAAGAGGCTGAAATCTTTATTCGAGCAAGCCATCTTTCAAGAAATCTCCTTTACAAATCTTCCAAGTATGATGTGAGACTTCCTTCTTGTGTGATGTGAGAAATGATTATCATAGTGTGATGATGATTTCAAGTGATGATAATGATCTTCTTCCTTGACCCTTGAAGCCTTTTTATAGGGTTCCAAGGTAGGTAGGGAAGTTACATATTCAAAAATATCTCACCTAACTTCTCTCCCAAGTAACTTGGCCAACCAATTAGGAGATTACTTGCCCAACAAGTTAGGAGGTTACTTGCCCAACAAGTTAGGTAAGTTACAACAATTTTGGGTGGTTTCAACCACCAAAGAGATAAAAATGCTGCATCTGACACGTGTCCCATGTAGTTGCCAAGTGTCTTCATGTAGTTGCCAAGTGTCTTCATGCAGTTGCCAAGTGTCTTCATGCAGTTGCCAAGTGTCTTCATGTAGTTGCCAAGTGTCTTCATGCAGTTGCCAAGTGTCTTCATTCAGTTGCCAAGTGTCTTCATTTAGTTGCCAAGTGTTCACCATGGAGAGAAACAAGTTGCAGTTGACACGTGTCCCATTTAGTTGACAAGTGGCCATTGTGGAGATAAAGAGGTTGTAGTTGACAAGTGGCCTTTGTGGTGGTTATAACCACCATTTCAATTGACAAGTGTTCAATTCTCATAGGACTTTGAACAATTGTTGCATAAATTCCCTTTTTAAATCAATATTATATTTTATTGTTATTTATATCATAGTAGTAGAGATAATAACCATGGATTTGATGCATGGGTTGATATATAAATATATGTATGCGTATACAACCGAATGCATAAGTGGAGTTGTACTCTCACATTTTAATTTGTGGCACCTCGAATGTAATCCCAGTTATATCAAGGCCGATTCCATATTCATCTTCTCTGCACTTTATTACAGAAAAAGTAACTAGAGCTACTCTATCATAAGCTAGAGAGATATCTACAATTGATACACCATTTTCTTTTGACTCTAGATAAACCCTCATGCCAACATTCCCAATTGCAATGTCATTATCCCTTGATTTTCAAAACATTCAATTCAGCAACATTTTCATTTCTATTCCAACTTCATGGTTAATTAACTGTTGCAGAATTCTTTACAAGAAAGAACATAATCCTCCTTGAACAGTTTCAGTTCATTAGGATTCTGTACCTCACCATTTGCAAATAAGTCCACCTGTTCCATGAAATGGTAAAAATGTGCCAACATTTCTGCCCCCTTTAAAAGCTTAAAGAAATTTATGCAAGCCCCATTTTAAAATTGAACTGTACTGAATCCTTTATTGAATTTTTACAACTAAATAGAAATCTTTTTGGAGGAAAATTTCCAGCAAACATAAGGTTTGATGGTATAAAAACCTCATTCCTAACAAAACAAACAAACTGTACATTATTAAGTCCTTTGTTCATGGACTATTCTTGAGATGGGAAGAGAATGGGGAGGATTACTTTGGTAGGAATCCTCATATCTCTAACCTCTCGTAAGTAATCTCTCTATTACTTTTTGGCTTGTTGGAGTTTTTGACTTGATCCTCTTGAGATTTGTCTTTAGTAATCCTCTCATCTCCTTTCTCAAATGAATTTTCATTTTCTTGGAGTGTACAAATTTTGTTTTCAACACCGCCTTTTTCAACTATCTTAGTTTTTCCATTTGAAGTAATGTTATCAATCATGAAAGGTTCACTATAGATGTATACTTGATTCGGTTCTCCTTTCCAAGATAGCCACATGTGAGAATAATCTGTTGATATGTAACCTGAGAAACTCTTGCTCCAACTTCTACTTAATAAAAGACTATGTGAATCTGGTATGTCTGCCACTTGAATTGTTACTCTACTTCTAATGCGAGGTTCAGAAGCAATTTCCAATAGGACATTTGGTAATTGACCCACAATCTTTACTCTACTTTTATCCACTTGAAGAATCTTTTTGTTTGATTTTTCAGGAATCAGACCAAGTTTCTTACATATAGAGAATGGCATTATAGTAGATGTGGCTCCAGAATCAACCAAACAATTATGTAAGTATTTATCCTTTAATTTCATTGTCAAGAGAAAAGGAGGAGCTTCCTTGTCATACGAAGTCTTTAATTTCTCATCATTGTTAGACACATAACTTAACTCTGATTCTCTAACTCTCCTTTTTCCTTTAATGAACTCTAAAGCCCTTCTTTGCTGATCTCCAATTTGAAGCAATTGATAAAAGCTAATATTGGCCTTGACATGTTTAAGGTCTTCTATCAAATCATATTCTCCATCACCAATAAAACTTGATCTCTTTATCCATTTATTAAAAGACTGATTTGGAGTGCTTTGCTCCACTTGATTGTCTTTACCTTTATTCTTATCTCTTCTACTTGGCTCAAAAGCTTTTCTCTTAGTAGATGGATTAGTAATAACATTTTGGGGGTCTAGAAGTAGTTAGTCTTTCCTTAGATCGAATACTATATCCATTTTCCTCATTGTTATTACATTCTTCATCTGAAGACATATCTTCTTCAAAACTTGATAGAGAAGAAGTATCGCTAGATCCATTGCTAGAAGATTTACCTGCATAGTGAACATTAGATAACTCATTATCAGATTCAATATCAAGAAAGTTGGACGTAATAAAATCACTTTCATCCTCATCTTCTGCTAGCTTAGTTTCTTGATGTTTATGCTTTCTACTTTTCCTTTCTTCCTTGATATTAACTCTTGCCAAAGCTTTTTCAAGCTTCCCTATTTTGTTAGACATATCTCTCATTAATTGTCCTTTTTCAGATCCTACTCTTTCATGTTCTTGCTCTATCTTAACATGAGATGGACCTGGTAAAGCTTTAAATTGAGCTAAATCTTGCATAGGAACCATAACTCTTTCCTCTCTTTTTTGAATTGCGATATTTTCTTCAGGATTCAAGTTCAACTGTTTTTCTAACTGTATTGCTTCACT
>MNCI01028413.1:10739-69981 GCA_015680685.1 Gnetum montanum | reverse complement strand
TTTCCTATTTTGTTCAACTACCTAGTCTACGTGGTCCTTATAATACCTGCTTATAGCAAATAAAATTTTGCAAAAACATTTGAGCACAACTCCGCAATCTACTCCTAATTTTCCCCAGAGAAAGAGATAGTTCCACAAGAAAACTAGAAATAGAGCAAGATTCAATGGAAATAGACAGAAAAGAAAGGAAAGCGGATTTGTGTGGACCTCAAATAAGATGTTAAACTAGCATGATGCAGTAATAACAATCACTAAGCAACCTTTTGTCATCAAGGTTCCAAAATAAGTGGGCCTTGCAACAACTTCTAAACCATTATTTTTCATAAGGGTGCCACAACGTGATGGCCCCTCACCTACATGAAGCCCAATAGTGGGCAACATGTTAACCTCTCCTCCTTTGAGGGCTGACCCCACTAACAACCCAGGTAGGCCTACCAAATGGAAACACAAGAGGACAAACGAGTGTCTCGCAACCCCCATGACCAAAGTAAAGGCCATAACTAGCAAGAAAAAACTGAACACTAGGGCCCCTACCCCCAAGTAGGCCAAGCAACCCAAGTCCAAGTCCCCCCCACGAGAGATCCATCTCTCAAGATGCATGGAGGAAGTCAAGGCCAATACAATGGTCGATGATAAAGACTTTATAGTTTCATTAACCTAGGTAAAATAAATGCTTAAGAAAAAGAACACAACATTGAGCATGTACGACTTGGTCCTGACCTTATCTGCTCACTGCCAAACATTGACCTAGATGTTGACCTTCATTCCTATTACAGAGGACATCCTTGTAGATGAGAACACTGTTCATGCAATGATGTTGCCCCTTGCACCATAGGAATTGGGTTTAACATCCCTAGAATTTTGCAATGATGTAGTCAAGGTCAACCCCAAATGAGGGGAGGTCAATACAACTCTGCTATCCATTAGCATACGTGTTGGGTAGTGCACCATCCGTAGAGTGCATGTTGATGATGGTGCAACAACAAACGTAGCCTTGTACTCTATCATCAATAAGCTATGCTTGGCAAGTGAAATCAAGCTAACCAAAACTATGTGTCTAATATCCTTCAACGGATCACACATCACCATTAGGGGTAAAATTAACTTAGCCTTCATGGTAGGAGAGTAATTCCCCACTAGTGCAAATTTCACTATCATAGAGAAGATCCCAGACTTCAACTAGATCCTAGGCAGGCCTTGGGTTCCCAACTACGGGCCGTCTCCTCTCCCATCCATCAAGAAATCCACCTTCCATATGAAGGTGGTCAAGTTATCATCCATAGTGATAATGTCCCTCCTCTAGCTACCTATAACATAGACATGGAGCAAGTGTCAGAGGTGGAGTTTTTTGGTGGTACACCTATGGCAACCAATGCAACGCCTAAGTCTAACACACCCAAACAAGTGGTTGAAGCCAATAGCCTCCTAGAGGATCCTAGGCCTTGTGCACCCCCTAATCCATACTTGGTTAGGAAGCAACTACATGACCAAGAGTTTTCCTTGGCCAAAGACATGATAAGTGCCTACCTATCCCTTGCCTCCATGGGCCATGCATTTTTGGTTTTTGCTTGCATTTCATTTGTTCATGCATTTACATTTCACTGGCTTACCTAGTTTACACACTACTTTGCTTTCCATCCACTTAGCTTAGGCATTGCATTTGAAAAACATCAAAAACACATAAAAAAATGTCATAAAACTACAAAAACACATGGCCCAAAAAGGCCTTAAACTAGCCCATAGCTCAAAATAGCCTAAAACTATCTCCTTTTCCATTGCTTTCCTTTTATTTGTGCATTTTAACTCTATTTACGAAAGGTTCCACTTGATATTATTTTTTCTAGTTGATTTTTGTAGGATCTTGCAAGAACATAGCATGACTACACATGTAGCATCACACCTCACACAAGCAAGGTAAGCACTCATCTACCATGATGCAAAAAACTAGCACAGATAGTTTGCTATGACTATAAATTGGTGTAGCAGTCTGCTATGACTATAAACTGGCATATATCCTCCTTGGGTCATGATGTTAAACTAGCACAATAGCTCGTCTGCTATGATATTAAACTAGCACATAGTAGTCTGCTAGGATTATAAACTAGCACTCCACAGTCTACCAGGACCATAAACTAGGTTCAAAAACTTGCAACATCATTGCCTCCCACCATTCTGCTAGTTTTTTAGAGCACCTACCATTTGTATGACCTTCAGAGGACTCACAGCATCATAGCCTTGGCACTTTCACTGGCTTCTTGTGGAATTGCAACTAGCACAACATTTGATGCATTTGCAGCATCTTTGCATTTAGCACTTGTCACATCTTCACATCTAGCATTTGCATTTGCATTTCATGTTGTGTGATTTTCTTATCTTCTCGGAGTTGTGTTTGTAGGATGGAGCTTTAGAGGTAGTCATGCAGAGATGCATCTCATCGTAGTAGTAAGTTGCAACATTGCTTTGATGTGCATGATTAGACTAGTTAAGCCACTCAAGAGTGCATATCCCCATCATCTTGTTATAGCCTATGCACATCCACTCCTTCATCCCAATAGCCTCTCATCCCCTACATACTCATGTTTGCATGTCCCTCTGATGCATATGCACTATGATGCATATGGCATTTTCTTCACATCAACCATAGAACCCAAGGAAGACATAAGATAACTCATCCTATGGGGAGCCTCTATTGACTTGTCAAAGCCCAAGCAGATGTAATGCAACTCATCCTAGGGAGGAAACACCTATCCTACAAGCATGATGTGGTTGCATCAAAGCAAAGTCCATCTTGTGGCATGCAATCCACTCGATGGCCCACACCTTGTAGTTAGCATTCAATAGTAAGTCAAACCCAATGGGGGTTTGCCTCACAGCAAACCAAAGAAGAAAAAGAAAAAAGGAAAAAAAAAAAGAAAAAAGAAAAAAAAGAAAAAAAAAAGAAAAGGAGAATGGGGAAAAGCACATCCCCAAGAAATTTGACAATGCTACAATTTTGCAAGCAGCCTATCCTTGAGTCCACATCTTGACTCTCTCATAAGCACTCTAACAAGAGGTCAACATTTTAGATGCAAGCCACTTCATGCCATGGTCACCATCAGTTGTGTGAACTTTGCATCTTACATTAGGATACATTTTTTGTATTTTATTTCCTTTGCTTGCATTTCATCTCCCTAGCACATTGCCTACACACTTTTCCACAACATACCCTTATTCATAACACTCTTGAACATGGTGGAATGACACCGATCTTATACCAACGAGTGACATTAGTGCCATGTCTACTATGGTGTTTTGTAATTCTTTATCAACATCTCTTGGGCCACTCCTATAAATGTCAACAAAGAGGGGCCAATCAAACACCACCAATTTGAAGCTTCAGCACTTTAACTACAAATTTGTCTAAGTGTCAAAACTTGACAAATTTTTCTAAGTGTTGGTGCTATGCTCCCTAGCATAGCCAGCATAGCATGCATCAAGGCTTGTTTTGCAAAATTTTCTAAGTGTTAACAGCAATTGCATAAAAAAATTTTCTAAGTGTTCTGCTACACTCTCACTCTACCTGTTATGCTCCAAAGTGTAGCCAGCATAGCATGCACCTTGGTAGTTAGTTTTGCCTAAGTGTTAAGCTAGTAGCTATCATGCTAGCTCAGCATGGAAGAGGCATTTGGCAGATTTTCTAACTCCTAAGGCTACCCCTCCTACTATGCTATAGAGCGTAGCTACCATAGCAAGAACAAGGACTACAATTTTTACCAAATTTTTCTAAGTGTCCATAGTATGTCCTATCCCCAGGCAGTTTCTCGTGTCTCATGCGTAACACAAGACAAGCATAGTAGCTAGAGTTAGAAATTTTTTTGAACTTTTCTAGTCACCTCCAGGCTTAGAAAATTTTCTAAATTTTTCTCGTAGTCCCACCTACTGCATTGCCATGTGGCACCTAATCCACATTTTGGATTAACCCTAGCCCTATAAATACCCTTGCGTCCTAATGTTTTAGGGGTGGGGCTTTCATTTTTCATTGGTGGACAGTTGGCACTTTCATTTGACATTTGGCATTTTCACATCTTGGCACTTAGCTCTGTGGGTGAATGAGACCTAGAGAACACCACATTGGTAGAGAGGCATCCCTGCACTGCATAGTACACTATGGCTCCATTGTAGCCTTGCATTACATGGTACACTAGAGCCCCATTGCAACCCTATAGAACATCACACGCTACACTACGGTGGCCAACCTAGTAGGCACAATTCATCATGGCAAGAACCAGACACCACTGAGACTGTGACTACACTCCCACTATGCTTATTGTACACTGTGTATCTTTTAAAACCATTTTGGAGTTAACTACGCTCCCATTTGGTGTGGTATTTGATTTCTATCTCCCGTTTCTAGCATTTTATTGCATTTTTTGCATCTTTTTACACTTTTTCATGTGTTTTCACACTTTATTACACTTGGGAGGTAGCCTTCATGGGTTGATACCCTCATTTTGGTTGAAGCCCTTGGCTATGCTCCCCCTTGTTCCATGGCTATTCTCTGCACTTAACACTACAAAGCATCACTTTGATAGTTAGTATTGTTTCATGTCACTTGCGTTTTCATTTTGGCTAACCATTCTACCTCCTACTTGCACCCACCACTTCAGTTATGACTGGAAAAGTCCCTATTCGATTGACAAGATCATTTAGGACACTTTACCTCCATTTCTAGTAAGGCCCTCATGCAAAGGCAGGGTTAAGGTTGTGTTTCCATTGACCCCTCGATGATTCTAGCCACCAATGTTTTTGGTTGTCACACTGTAGCACCTCCTTCATCACTCGTGCCTACTCAATTCTAAGGATTTTTCCTTGGGAGAGCAACTTCTAGAAGGTGCAAGCATGAAAGAGAGGGTATAGCTTTTAGACCTCATGCACATGCACGTCTTTAATTGGGATGCCTTTGTGAGATTGTATGGCTTATAGCCACTCCTCGAGCTCTCCTCTATGGTCCACCTTCCTATTGGCCTTGTCAATGACCAATGGGTCATCAGTGAGAAGGCTAAAGAGGTTAGCAAAAAATGCCTCATTGAGGTCAAGGACTACCCTCACTTTATGCACATGGATGATGAAGTGGTGGACATCATTACTGAAGGAGTCTATGATGTTGACTATTTTGGCCATTGGAATGCTTGGGCTAAGGGCTAAGAAAAGGTCCATCAAGCTAGCATGAGTGAGCCAACTAGTTAACACCTTTGAGGCCTGATGGGATAACCAATGTTGTGCATCCTCCACACCACCATATTTCATGATGAGGGTGGCCTCAATGTAGCCTGTGATGACCACCGTCATCTTTCTTGAAGCAACTATAGCTACAACACAAGTGAAACAACATTAAAATCATGCGAAGGCAAATCAATAAGCATATGTGAATAAGTCAAAATGATAAACACTTATGTGGAATAAAGGATATGTGGAATGAATGTGGTGGTCATGCAACCAACTCCTTGAGGTTAAGCTTACCACTAGCCCACCTGTCACCAAGCTAATCATAGGTCTAGCACAACTTGAACGCCTTTTGGTACCACTTAGGGTAATCCTTTAGATCACCTCCTAGCTATTCAAGGATGGCCTTCTAAACATTTAGACTAGAGGAGAACACCTCTAGCATAGTGTAAGTCAAGGAAAGAGCCTCTTCTTCATTGTGGAGACCCTTATTATCAACTCTAAATTTGGCATTAAGCATGAGCAATTAGCAATTAGTAAACTTAGCATGAGCCAATAGCAAGAAACACAACACAAAATCATAAGAGCACTTACCCTCCAACGCAGTATATAGTTCCAAGTGGGTTTTGGAATAACGCATGCACGTGTAGAGCAACAAAGAGGATGTTACTCTTATTATAGTAAGAGAATTATAGCATCTGCCAAATCCTAGATAAGGGATGAATGCCCCTAAGGCATTGCCCCAAACTACCTACTCTATCATCAATGGTAGTGGGCTCATCTAACATAAGTCTTAATATGTCCCAGTTGGCCCCAGGTAGCAATGTCTCAATGATGACACTTGTAGCCTCCACTGCTAAGTGTGACCACATCATCACACTAAAGTGTTGTAGTAGGAATGCTAGGAACTCGAATGCTCATGGCCAAAATCACACTACCTAATAACCCACCTACAGAGTTGGTGTAGGCATGTTGGGCATAGGCTCACTCATGCAACAAAGAATGCCAATGAGCTCCACAACGACTAAGATGGATTTTAGCAACACCCTATAGTCGCAAGGCAATAAATGAAGTGTTAGTATACACTAGATGCAAAAATGACAAAAAAATACATTCAATTAGACTTAGCAAGAATTAACATGACATAGCATAAGTTATCAAAATATCCTAGGATCCCTTAGGCCCCACGGGTGTAGGATGTCAACATAGACATTTGACATGCTTGGTACTCACTAGGGTACAACACATTTTGGCATAGCATTAGCATTTTGTTTCACATGTTTTCACCTCTGACATTATAGTTTGCATGTTTTGGCAAATTCACATTAGCATTTTACATTTCACAAGGTTAGCATTTTACACAAAATTTTCAAAATTTTTTCTAACTCTAGGCAATGTAGTTTGAAAAATTGTAAAAAAATCTAACTCTATGCTATCTTTGGGAGTGTAGTCTAGAAAATATGAAAAATTTTCTAACTCTAGCTAACACTGACTATGCTCTAGAGACTGTAGAGTGTAGTCCCAGACTACAAAAAAATTCTAACTATTGATTATACTCCATAGGAAGCATAGCCCCAAAATTTTTAAAATTTTCAAAAAAAAACTAACTTTCCACTCTGACCATGCCTTGTGCACCTAGTGCCAACCATGGCTATGGCCCTCGTGGCCACATCGACGATGCTATTGTACACCATGCTGCTGGCTCTTTTCCAAATGTAGAAACATGAATGTAGAAAATGTATCCTTGGGCATTGTGCCCCCCTTTGCCTTTGTTGCACCAAGGTGTAACACCCAATAACCCTACGCCCCCAATTTGCGTAGCCCTTGTTTCGCAATTGTAGGGCCAAGAAAAATCAAAGGGTAAACACTTGCCACACCCTTGCCCTACAATGTGCCATTTTGGCTACCACTCACATCCTTAGCCTTGCCCTTGCCCCGCATTTAAAATAGAGAAATTTTTAGAAAACAAAACATTTCTACAGAAACCATCTACTATTTCCTTGCCCCGTGATGTGTCATCTTGGCTGCTATTACAAGCCTCGTCCTCACCCATGCATTAAAACAATAAATTTTAAAGAAAAAAAATATAGAAAATGATAATCCCCTACCATGCCCTTGACTCCATAGGCAACAGCTCCTTGACAACCATAACTAAAACCCCAATATCCCACCCTATGCGCCAAAAAGTAGAAAATATTTTTTTCCTTAGCCCTAGGTAGGCCCACAACCTTTTCTTTTCTTTGTAGCCATACCAGCTACCGTAGTGGCCATGGCTGCAACATAAACCCTTAAGCCTACATAAAACCCTCATTCAACAAAACTCTCTTAGCATCCATTGCACATGCCCTTCAAGGCCGCTGTAGCTGAAGTGGGCATGTCAGTGCAGCCCTTACCATGGTAGGGAACTACCAACACAAGCTCGAAAACCACAAAACATGTAAGTGCAGGAAGCAACGAAGGGTAAAAAACAACAAAAATAGAAGAGTGTAGTTGAGGTACCTGGTAGACAGTGGTGTCATCTGCTTCTCCACGCATGCCCATGATAGGTGTCCCAATGCTTGCTCTCCCTCATCCACATTGCTCAATTTAGTGTGCTGGCATCCACTTTGACATGACATTCTGGTGACTATGCTCTTCCAACTATTTTACAGTCTAGAAAGTTTGCATTTTCAACTTTAACAATGAGAAATTTACCTAAGGTGAAAATGCACTTTTATACCCCTCGAGACCACTTAATTTTTCACCTATCCTGGAACTACATTCAACAGTGTAGAGCATAGTTACCAAACTTTGAAATTTTTTTGATTTTTCTAGCCACCCCTGGACTTAGAAGAATTTTAAATTTTTCTTATTTTCCATTTAACACCCAAGCCAACATTGCTTTTTTGGTGCATCAAGCCTTTCCCAAACAACACATCCAATGCACATTAAGGTTTACTAAGATCTTAAAATAATACTCATGGCCTACCGAGGCCTGAAATCAGTCCACACATCCCTTGCTTTTTAAAATCACATCTACATACTTAGGAAAAATTTTATTGTGTTGGTTTCCTTTGTTTCATGCATTCCTTTCATTAAGATAGGTGTGGCTTGACATTTTTTAGTTGCTTTTGTAGGGTTTTGGTAGGATTTTCAACATGGCTACATTCAACCAATCTTCACTCACCTCTAGTCCTCACCAGGCCCCATGGTGATCTTACGCGATGCATTAATCCACAATGCCTAGACCTCGGGCCTATAGCCTATGATGAATACATAACATTTGTAGAGGCACTGCTAGACTAGCCAAAACATCTAGTTAGGGTTATAGATCTAGAGATAGGTGATGTCACTAAGGATTCTCTCATTGAAATCCCTATAGCAACACCTAGTGACAAGGTAAAAACAATTAAACTTAGTTCTTTGTTAGGGCCTCAACATGCCCAAAACATCGCAAAAGTACTTAACAAAAACATCAAGGCATTCACATGGTCTTACGAAGACATGCTAGGCCTAGATCCCTGTGTAGTGCAACATAACATAATCCTCAATCCTAGCATAAAACTAGTTAAGCCAAAAGATTGCAAGGTTAGGCCTAAGGTGGCATTAGTGGTCTACGATGAAATCACCAAGCTCTACAAAGCTGTTTCATTTGGGCCATCAACTATGCAAACTAGGTCTCCAACATCATGGATGTACTCAAGAAAAATAGAAGTATACATATCTACATAGACTTTCAGGACTTTAACAAGGCAACTATTAAAGATGATTTTTTGTTATCTAGTATTGATTAATTGGTCAATACTACAGCTGGTCATGCCTTGTTGTCCTTCATGGATGGGTTCTCGGGTTACAACTAGATTTAGATCAACCCAGAGCACTAGCTCAATACTACCTTTATAACCCCTTGGGGTACATTTTGTTACAAGATGATAACCTTTGGGTTTAAAAACATGGGAGCAAATTATCAATGAGCCATGATGTACATTTTTAGCGACTACCTCTTAGGTCTACTCAATGATTACATTGACGATATAGTGGTTAAGTCCAAGATATCACACAAGCATGTAGATGACTTTGACCTTGTGCTCAAACATTTTCTGAAGCATGAACTTAGGTTAAATCCTAAGAAATATGTCTTTGGCATCAAGATAGTTCACATGCTAGGTTTCACAATATCTAAAGTAGGCATATGCATAGATCCTAATAAGGTTAAGGCCATTACCAACTTAGTACCACTAGCCAACCTTAAGGAGCTACGAAAGATACAAGGTAGATTGCAATTCATACAATGGCTTATCACATGGTTGATTGACAAGTTGTAGCCAATGCAACACTTGCGTAAAAAGGGAGTTCAATTTGAGTGTATGGCTCAATGTTAAGAGGCATTTGACAATCTTAAATAGGAGCTGGCTCAACTTCCAATTGTCTACCCTTTGCTAGGAGATAAACCATTCTACATCTACCTTGCTACCTTAGACACATGTCCATTGCTTCTCTACCTTATCAAAAATGAGACGATGGCATAGAGATCTCCATATACTACCTAAGCCATGCATTGGTTGCCTATGAAGCAAAGTACAATGATATGAAAAGGAATGACCTCACCTTAGTCTTTGCACTCAAGAAGTGAAGGCACTATCTTTTCCCCAGCTAGGTCAACATCATCTGCAAGAGAAATGTACTCTAAGCAATTACCACAAATATTTATGAGAACAGTCACATTGCATGTTGGAAAGTAATAACCATAGAGTTTGACCTACATTACATTGCATAAGCATCAACTAAAGGTTAGGTAATAGTTGCACAACTTACGGCTTCCCCGATTGACAATCAAGCAATGATAGATCTAGGATTTCCGAATGAGCATGTCACTAGCATAAGTCAAGTGCCTGACAACTTTGAGGTACTCTTACACTTTGATGGTTCTTTAACCTCTTAAGAAGGTAGCACTATTGCTGTAATCATGTTTCCCTCTAGGGAGATTTGATCCTTCATGTATCATTTTTCATTTCCATGCACTAACAACATCACAAAGTATGAAGGTCCCCTTAGAGGTATCCTAGTAGCTTGTGACCTAGGAATACAAAACCTAGCAATCTGAGATCATTCACAACTAGTAGTTAACTAGGTTATAGAGGTTTACACTTGTAAAGCCCAACATTTGCAATCCTATTGTAACTTGGTAAAGCCCTTGCTCAAATCAATTTGCAAATGTTGATGTTCAGCATATTCCTCATAATGCAAATGCCATTCCCGATGCATTAGCAACATTAGCCTTAAGCATTGCACCTAAAAAGTTTCATGCCTTGCCCACCTTGGTGGTGGATTATGCTGTGTCTATTACACAAATAATCGACATTGCATCCATAGCCACAGTAAGCACAACCCACATAGTAGAATGGTATAATGACATTAAGGTGTACCTTCTACAAGGTGAACCTCCACAACATCTAACCACTACCTAAAAGGATGGAATGTAAAAATGATCATGGAAGTATGCCATCATGGGTGATAGCACATTATGTTGAAAATCTTATGATGACAAACTGTTGACTTGCATTAGTGACCGTGAAGCATAGACAATCCTTGAACAAGTCCACAAGGGACTATGTGAAGGCAACATAGCACCTAGGGCAATGGTGGTAAAAATTAGATGCTTAGGCTATTATGGGTGTTACATGGAGCATGATTGCATCCAAGGTTAATACATGCAACATGCATTAATGGCATGACAACTTAATGCTGTTTCCACATACTAAGCTACACAAAATGCAAATCATGTGGCCATTTGAACATTGGGGGTTGGACATCATAAGACCTATAACACCTAAGTCCTCTACAAGGCATAGCTTCATTATAACTGCAACTGAGTATTTTATGAAGTGGGTTTAAGCTATTCCCCTTAGGAAGACTACATCACAACAAGTTTACAAATTTATACTTAATAACATTGTGACTCGCTTTGGTCTACCCATGATCATTGTCATAGATAACAGACCACAATTTAGCATTGCTGAGACCAAAGCCTTTTGCAAATGCTTTAGAATCAAATAATAATTTTTGTCATCCTACTACCCATAGGAAAATGGCCAAGCAAAGGCCATAAACAAAATCATCATTAATCTTCTGAAGAAGATGCTTACAAGTAGCAAACTGCGATGGCACGTGCAGTTGATCTATGCACTCTAGACCTATTGCACAACACAAAGAACTACAATTGATAAGACACCATATAGTTTGGTTTATAGATCAAAAGCTATTTTGCCTCTTGAATTGTAGGTTCCATCACTCCATGTCATCCTCTCAAGCTTTATCGATGAGGCTCAAAATGACAAGTTGAGAATCATGAACCTCGACTCGATAGAGGAGGAGTGCATGCTGACACTTGATAAAATTGAGTGGCACCAACAAAAACAATGGCAAAAACACCATCATAATTAACATCTATGCCTGATCAAGAAAGAGGACTTAGTCCTCAAGGCCATTCACAAACTTGTGGATAAATTCTTAGCCAATTAGGAAGGACATTTCTTGTTCATCAAGGCATCTGATAATGAAGCATTCAAGCTTGTTGATCACAATGGTAATAAATTTGTCAATCAAGTGAACCACTAGTATTTGAAGTTGTACTATGCCTAGAACGTAATGCCTCATCAATGACAAAGCAAGGTAAGCAATAGTCCACCATAACTATAAACTAGTAAAGAAAAATTCTATTATGACTATAAACTACCATAGTAAGAGTTTTCCATGACCATAAATTAGCACAGATAGTCTGCTATGACTCTAAATTGGCACAAATAGTCTACTATGACTCTAAACTAGCATAGACCATTTGCTATGACATTACATTGGCACACAGTAGTCTACTAGGACTATAAACTAGAGCACCACAATATTCTAGGACCTTAAACTAGGTCCATGGTCTACTAAGACCCCTAACTAGCAAAGCATATGGTTTACCAGGACCTTTAACTAGGTTCGTAGTTCAACAAACATAGTTCTATGGATAAGCAAGCGATAATACTTCCAACTCCATACCATCTACCCATACCTCATGGGCAAGGTAGGGCATTGCAGTTTGAAAATGGATTTCCTATCATCAGGAGAGCCCTCTGGAACATTTGCAACATTACTATCCCTCAGCATTTTACTGATCTTCTAGAGTTTCCCTTGGGAATTTTGTTGACCTCATAGAGCTATTGCCATAGTTTCCAGTAATACCAACTCCAAGCTACACACATAGCATTACTATCTCTAGGTGGCACTTGTAGCACTACCAACCTTGGGCATTTTGCTGGTGCCTTGAGCCTCTGGAAGGAGAGACCTCTAGAAAATTTGTAGCACCATGGCCCCCCACCATTTTGCTATTTTCTCCTTGGGCTCTTAGGCATTTTGCTAGCACTTTGAGCCCTCATCATCAACATAATTTTTTGGAGTAGTTGCAACATCATTGCTCTAGTGCCTTCTTTATCTCTTCAAGCTCTTGCAAATGGTCCAGCTGTCGTAGCACTTGTAGCACTCTCGCATCTATTAGTTTATTCTCATCTCATGCTGTGTGGTTGTTTTCTCATTTTCTCTACGTTATGTTTTTAGGATGAAGGCCCAGAGGCAGTCATGCAGAGATGCATCTCATTACAGCGGCATGCCACTACATTGCTCTAATGTGCCTGGTTGGACTAGCCAAGCCACTCAAGAGTGCACATCCTTATTACCACACTATAGCCTATTTACATTCATCACTTTTACCTTGCATTTCCCAACCTTCCCCTACATTACCAAGCTTGCAAACCATTTTGATTTACATGGCATCTCTTAAGTCAACCACAAAACCCATAGTGGATGTAACATAACTTGTCCCACGAGGAGCCTCTGTGGGTTGGTCAAAGTTAAAGCGAATGTAACATGACTCATCCTAGGGAGGAAACACCTATCCTATAGATGCATCATAGTGGCACTAAAGCAAATCCCATTAGGTGGCATACAGTTCCCTTGATGGAAAGCATCCTGTAGCTAGCATCTCGCAATGTGAAGAACCCAAAGTAGGTTTGCCTCGCAGTCATGAACACAAAAAAGAGCAAAGAAGAGTGGGACAAAACATGGCCCAAGGTAAAAATCAATAGAGCCATAATTTCACAACTAGTCCAACCTTGGATTTGCATCGATTCTCTCACAAGAACTCCAATGAGAGGTTACAATTTCAAGGGCAAGCCATTTTGGTTCCATGGATGCTAACTCCCTCATAAGTGTTTTGATGAGGGATCACTATTATGGTGATAAGCCACCTTGGTGCCATGATCACCATCAATCTTGTTGACCCTGCATCTTGCAGTATCACACTATTTGCATTCCATTCCCCTATTATCCCCTAGCATATTACCTACACCCTTTACTCTCAGCATACCATTACCCTCATTATTCTTGGGCATGGTGAAGCAACCTTTGGTTAAGTACTGATGGGCGATATTAGTGCCAAGCCTACTATGGTGTTTTGCGTTCTTTGTTGACGTCTCTTAAGCCACTTTGCCAAATTTCAATAAAGAGGGACCAATAAAACACCACCAAATTTGGACTCCTGGCTCTTAACTGCAAATTTCTCTAAGTGTTAAAACTTAACAAATTTTTTTGAAGTGTTGAGACTATGCTCCCCATTGCTGGGATTATGCTCTAGAGTGTAGTTAGCATAGTTGACACAAATAGTCTAGATTTACAAAATTTTTCTAAGTGTCGATAATAGCTACAAAATTTTCTAACGGTTGGACTATGCTCTCCTTGTCAGGACTACACTCCAGAGCATAGTTAGTGTAGTCAGCACACTAGTGGCCAGTTTTGCAAATTTGCCCAACTGCTAAGCTAGAAGCTGTCAAGCTTGGTGAGGGTGGAAGAAACAATTCAACAAATCTTCCAACTACTAGACTACATTCCCTACTATGCTCCAAAGTGTAGTTAGCATAGTCTATGCAGTCTATGCACCAATGGCTAATTTTGTAGATTTTCCTAATTGTCAAGCCAAGAATTGTTAAATTTACTTTGCATAGAAAAAATAGTTGGCAAAATTTCTACCAGAAGCTATCAAGCATGATTGGAATGGAAGAAATAGTTTGGTAAAAATTCTAGCTACTAGACTACATGAAACACCACCAATTTCAAGCTTCTGTAGTTCAACGATAGATTTGTCTAAGTGTCAAAACTTGGGCAAAATTTTTCTAAGTCTAGTATTACACTTGACAGCGTAAACAACATAGCACACCACAAGTCTTATTTTTTGCAAAATTTTTTAAGTTTACCTACTATGCTTCCTAGCATGGCCAGCGTAGCATACACTTCCATGGCTAGTCTACACAAATGTTAAGCCAGAAGTAGTCAAGGGTTGCTTAGGATGGACCAAATAGTTTTGGAAATTTTCTATCTCCTAGACTATCAAGCTTGCTACACTCTTTAGCGTACCTAGCTTAACACATGTCCTAGTTGCTAGTTCACCCAAGTGCCAGGCTAGAGTCTATCAAAAGTGCTTAGGATGGGTGAAATAGTTTGGCAAATTTTCTATCTTTCAAGCTACTATGCTCTACTATGCTACATAGCATAGCAAGATTGACATAGGTTTGAGGGTCCAATTTTGCCTAAGTGTTGGACAAGGATCTGTTAAGCTAGCGCGACATGGAAGGTACATTTGGCAATTTTCTGACTTTCGAGGCTACCTATCCTACTACACTTTAGAGTGTGGTTAGCGTGCCATGAAGAAACATTGCAAATTTCACCACAATTTGTCAAATTATTCATACTATGCTGTGCAGTGTAGCTAGCGTGATAGGTGTGGTGGGTCAAAATTTGCAAAATTTCACTAAGTGTTCTTGGTACACTTTGCTATGCTGTGCAGCATAGCCAGCTTGAAACATGGAAAATGCCTCCAATAACCCCAAAAAGCCTCCAAAACTTAGCATCGACCTTCATCTCAGCTCTGACATCCCCCAGATGGCCATGATCAGTAGGTTGCATTTCTTTTGCACCCCCCATTAATCCCCGAAATTCTCCCTATGCTTGACCCTACTTTGAAGAGGAGGAAGACGTAGTCCTAGAGTGTAGTCTCCAAGTTGCATTGTTTTGAAATTTTTTGTAGGTACATGATGGTCTCTCGGACTCTAGTAGATGTAGTTTGGCTAGTGTGGTCATAGTTCAATAGTGTCTGGGGTTCCTGTTCCTATCCTGCATAGCGTAACACTTTGCTATAAAGAGCATAACATGTTAGTGTGACCTATCTATGCTTGTGCCATGTGGCATCCATGCTAGGTGGCATCAAATCCACATTTTGAACCAAACCTAGCCCTATAAATACCCCAACATTTAGCACTTTAGGGGTTGGCAAATTAGAAGAGCATTGAGCATTTGAGCATTCCTAGCATCTCTGCTACTCTAGCATTGAATACTTGAGCTTGACACCTTGGCAAGTACTGTGACATAGTCTTCCATTGCATATGTAGAGTGTAATGATAGCCAACCTAGTAGGCCCAGCCTCCCTTGCAGCTATTAGCATTGTGTCTTGAGCGTCTTAGAGATTGTGACTGCACCGCTACACTACCATTGTGCTTGTCTAATGCCACATACCATCTTCACATCCTATTCAAGTGAAAGTTACACTCCCTTGTTTTGGGGTAGTGCATTTTTCCACTCTCAAAATTTTGTTCCATTTTCTTTCTTAGCAATTGTTTTCCATTTTTAGTATAACTCTTGCATTTCTCTACTATCAATACACATTTGCATGTTTACATTACTATTTTCAGGCCGAGACTCTACGCTACACTCTTGCTTATTGTCCTAGCTCCCATGCAAAATGCTTCATAAAACCTCCTTACAAATGGTTATTTTTTACACTATGCAAGTCCCTGTCTAATCGACTAGACCATTTAGGGAACTGCATTTCGTTTCCCCAACATGACCCTCGCATAGATTCAGGGTTAGGCTATATGCTCGCGGACCTCTCGATGTTCCAACCAACAACATTTTTGAATGTCACAATATGCTTCCCACTATCAAGACTATGCTCTAGAGTGTAGTCAATGTAGTCTGCATGAGGACATTAGTTTTGCAAAAATTTTTCTGTCTGTTGGACTACACTCTAGAGCATAGTTAGTGTAGTCATGCAAAACTACCTCCAGATGCCTCTAGAACTTAGCACCAGTTTTCATCTTAGCTCCAACATTTCTCCAGTAAGCAAGATTAGCAATTTACATTTCTTTGCGTCCCTCATTTGCCCCAAAAATTGTACCTACGCTCAACACCACTTGAAAGAGTGGACAAGATAGTCCCAGAGTGTAGTCGCCAAAACTATACAATTTTTCATTATTTTTTAGGTACATGGTAGTCTGTATGGCACTTGCACATGCAATCTTGGCAATGTAGTCATAGTTTGGTAGTCTCACTGGGTCCATTGGAGCACACTAGTAGAACAACATTTGCTTCAATGGGAGTGTAGTTGGGGCTAGCGTAGTCTCAACTACCCCTCTACCATGTGGTGCCTGATCCACAATTCGTGCTAATCCTAGCCCTATAAATACCTTAGTATTTCACATTTTAGGGGTTGACATTTTGAAGCATTTAACTAGAAAACTTGCATTTTGAGCATTCTAGTGTTTGAGTGCATTTAGCATTTGGTAGACATCATTACATACCATCGCAGCACCGTTGCACCCCGAAGACCACCAGAAGCCATAGGACAGCATGGCAGCCAACCTGGAAGGCTCAAATTGCATGACAGATGTCAATTTTCATAGCCTAGACATCTTAAGACTATGACTACATTGCCTACTGTGTCTGTTTGTATACCATGTACCACCTCACCTTTTCTTTGTAGTTAACTATGCTTCCCCTATTTGAGGTGGTGCCAATTTCTCTCTCACTCATTCCCTATGCATTTTTTATCATTTTTACTCATATTCTAGAATTTTACTGACATTTTTTACTATTTTTCTACACATATTCATGCATTTTCACCCTCATTTGTATCAAAAACCTCAACTACATTCACCCTAGTGGACACCATGGATGTTGCAAATACCATGCAAATTCTTTGCATTTGTTTTGGCGTAACACCCCATAAGTCCTAGTTTTATTGACAAGACCATTTTGGGCATCCCACCTCCACTTCTAGTAGGCCCTCGCATGGACATGGGGTTAAAGCTATATGACCACAGACTCTTAGTACATCATTCTAGCCTTTGACATTTTTTGTCGCTACAATCTCAACAAGGGGATTCTCTATGACATCCCTTGCCTCTAGATTGAGAGCCTTAACTAGATGGTTAGGCTAGTCTAGTGGTGCCTCTACAGATGCTATGTATTTGGCATAGGTTGTAGGGTCAAGGTTTAGGCAATGTGGGTCAATGCATCACTTGATATCACCATGAGGCCTAGTGAGGACTAGAGGTGAGAGAAGCTACTCATGCATAGCCATGTCATATTCCTACAAAACAAATTAGCAAAGTGTTAAGCAACACCTATCTCAACAAAGTTAATATGCACAAATAAATAAAAAGAAATGTGATGAAAATTTTCCCAAGTATGAATGCAAGCTAGTAAGGAGGGTAAGCATGTTTGTGCTAGTTTTAGACCTCGGCAAGTTGTGTGTGCCAGTTTTAGGTCTTAGTGGATCATAGACACATTAGATGTGCCACTCTAGGAAAGGTTGGCTATGCTTGGGAAGTGAGATTGATTCAGGCATTCACTGGGTGATGAAAAGTTGAAAATTTTATTTAAGTATGAGTGATTATGCTCTCATCCAACTATGCTCTCACCCAAAAGTTTAAAAATTTTGGCTAAGTTTAGAATGTAGTTCTAGGTTGGTGGGTTATTAAATGACCCCAAGAGGGTATATAGTGTGTTTTACCATGGGTAAGTTGTCATTTTCAAGCTTTCAAATGCAACATCTAGAGTGTAGTCTTGCCATTGTTGTTGTTTTGTACTACCAGTGAAGAGCATAGTTGGAGCAAAATGATGCACTGAAGTGGACGCCTGCACCTAGGATTGGCAAATGTGGATGAGGGGAAATGAGCACTGGGCCAGTTGCCACAGGCACACTTGGAGGAGAGGAGGCCATCAATGTCTGCCAAGTACCCCAACTATGCTCTCCCCTTTGCATATTTTTTTCATCATTTTTCTACCATTGCAAGGGTTTGGATGATAGACATTGTAGTGCGCCCTTGTCATGGTGCCCTACCATGGCAGTGGCCACTATCGCCGCATGCCATTTTGGCCATCGCAGTTGCAAGGAGAGTTTGACAGTGATGAGGGCTTTGGTTGTTGCATGGATGAGGGTTTTTTTTTCTGCATGAGTTGTGGGTGTTGTCTGCCCCATTTTTTGTGTGAAAAATTTCAGCACACACAAGGTCCTAGGAGGGCCATAGGCTACATATCACTGTGCGCTGGTAGAAGGTGGTCTGTTGTGGGGGTAGATTGTGCTGCAAGATCTTGAAAAATTTGTTCCTCTTTTTGAAAAATATTCTTTTTCCTATAAATTTTTTGTGGATGCTTAAGGGTTGCAACTAGTCATGGGGCATACCTCACAGTGTGGCCATAGGGGCTGTGGCCATAGCTACAGCTAGTCATAGAGGATGCACCCTTGCTTTGCCTTTCCCTTTTTTTTTAGATTTGTTGTGGGTGGAAGGCTTCTATTTGGCTTTTTGGGGCCATGCAAGCTAGGGTTTAAGTATTTATGCTATGGTAAGGTTTTTGGTATCCTTGTAGTAGTAGGGTCGTGCAAGTAGGCTAGGAAGCAGCCTACCACATGGGGGATGGATGTGGTAGGGGTTTATTCTTGCCTCCCCCTTTTCTTTTGAATTTTTTTTTGCTATTATTCAATGTGGGTAGAGGCTAGGAGCGATGCATGCCACGAGGGTCATATAGGTTGTTGCATCTTGTAGCACAACCACAAGGATTGCATGGGTGGTGAGGGCACTTAGTGCTAGGGCATGTTTTTTATGTTTTATTTTTTCTTTTTTTGAAAAAAAATTGTGAGTGGTCGTGATTATAGATATGATGGGGTGACAGCTAAGACTATGTTCCCCACACATGAAAAAAGTGTTTGAAAAAATGTTTGTCCTAAGAGTTAGTTTTTGGAACTACACTCTATAGAGAGCATAGTCAGGGTGCCCACAAAGTTAAAAAAATTTCACTTCCCTCTTTCTTGGACTATGCTCTTTACCAGGGTAGTCTAGAGTTAGAAAAAATTGTAGTTTTTTAGACTACGCTTTCCACTGAGGTAGCCTAGAGTTAGAAACATTTTTGCAAAAATTTTGTAAACTATGCATAATGCTAAACTTGTGAAATATGATGATGCTAAACCTAAAAAATATAATGTTGCTAAACTTGTGAAAACATACTATACCTCTGTGAGTACTAGGTGCGTCAAATGAGTTGGTTGATGTCCCATACCCACAAGGCCTCATAGTGTGTTGCTAAAATTGAAAATTTTTGTTAGTTCATGTTGTATTATGTTAACTTTGCTAACTTATCTTAGTGGTTTAATGTCAAAATTTGCATCTATGTATGTATACTAATGCTTTTCTTGTTTGTTGGCAGTTGTAGAGTGCTGTTGAAACCTGTCTTGATTATTGTGGAGCTCATGGGCATATTGTGCTACATGAGCAAGCTTATTCCTAACATGCCTATGCTAGATATGTGGGTGGGTGTTTAGGTAGTGTGGTTTCAGCCAATGGCTCATGAGTTCCTACTACAGCAGTTTAGTGTGATCATGTGGTCACACTTAGTGATGGAGGCTACTAGTGCCATCACTAAGACGTTACTACCCAAGGCTAACTTGGACATCCTGAGGTTCATCTTAGATGAGCCTATTACTAGTGATGATGGGGTAGGTGATTTAGGCAGAGGTCCTAGGAGTGCTCGGTACGTCTCCAGGATATGGTGCATGACAGGGTTCAATTCCAACAATAAGAGCAACACCCTCTTCATCACACTGTGGGTGCATACCTTGTTTTAGAACCCACCTGGAATTGTCTACTGCACTAAAGGATAAGTGCATTTATAGGACTTGTAATGTGTTTTTTGCTACTTGCTCATGCGATCTTGCTAATGACTCATGCTTAATGCCAAATTTAGAGTTGATGAGGAGGGCCTACATGATGAGGCGAACACTCTAGCCTTGACTCACATTACCCTGTAGGTGTTCTCTTCTAGTGCAAACATTTAGGTAGCTGTGCTTGAGTAGTTGGTGTCCAATCTAGAGGTCTATCCTACCTGATACCCAAGGACATACGAGTAGTGTAGAATCCATGACTGGTTGGATGAGGAGTGGGCCATCGGTGTGATTAACATTGAGGAGATGCTTGTAGTGCCACCTCCTTATTGCACCTCATTTGTGCCACATATACATCTAAGCCTTAACTTATGTGCTTGCTCACATATGTTTGTTAATTTTCCTTTTACATGATGCTAACATTGTTTTACCTTTGTTGTAGTGGTAGTTGATTTAGGCAAGGTAACAATGATAACCATAGGCTACATAAAGGCCACCCTCATCATGAAATACAGTGATGTGAAGGATGCATATCACTAGCTATGCCACAAGGCTTTAGATGCACTAACAGCTAGGCTCATGCATGTAGGGTTGATGGACCTATTTTTGGCTCTTAGCCCAAGTATCCTAGTGGCCAAAATTGTCACCATCATTGACTCCTTTAGTAGCAACTTTAGGTACTTTTTCATCCAAGTGCTTGACCTCAACAAGGCCTTCTTCATTGACCTCTTTGGTCTCCCCACTAATGGCCTAACAATTATCGATAAGGCTAGCATGGAGGTGGACTAAAAAGGGGAGATCAAGGACTGGTTGGAAGCCACCCAATCTCACAAAGGCATACTAATTAAGGATGTTCTTGTCCTTAAGGTATGGAAGCTCTACCCTTTGTTTCATGCTCATGCCTTTTCAAAGTTGCTCTCCCAAGGAAAGATCCTTGGGGTGGTGTAGGCACAGGTGATGAAAGAGGTGCTGCTGGAGGTTATGAGGTTCAACTGGCTACCTATATCACCATTGGCTTACATGTGGAAATCTCTAGGCTATGGTTTAACATCCAGGTGAGGTCCCACATTCACTTTGCATTCTTTGAAGGGTACCTGCGAAGGTTTGCAAAGCTCTTAATTATATGCAATGGTGGATGTTGGGTGATGTAGGGCTGTGAGAAGCTATCCAAACCATGGATCAAGCACCTTTTTATGACCACATGAGCATAGAACCCCCCAGAGGAGATTGATGAGTTGTTATCTATAATGACTAAAGGTCTCATGGGGTAGTCACATTACTCACAAGATAGCATAGGTGAGGGTTCTCTACTTGGTATCAGGGACCTGAACAAGGCAAATTGCTACATTGTAGAGACATTGGGACTGTCTAAATCAAAGATTAAGAGGCCATGTCCTATGAAAGAGGCTACTCCTAAGGTCAGGAGGCCAAGCAACAAAAAGATCCATATTAGGCTTCAAAGCTTTCATGCTAAGGTTGTTGGTTAGTATGCATAACTTACTAGATGCATATATTGTATTTTTGTATGTTTATATTTTTTTATTATTCTTCTATGTTATGCTACTAATGTGCTAATGTGTTGTGTATGTTATGTATGTGTGTGTTAATTGCAAAGATGGAAGAGAGGGTTTCTAGAGTAACAGCCGAGGCAATAGCAAAAGAAGCACCTCCTTAAGCTAAGGAGGGAGAAGCTCATGGGAATGAGTTACCTAGCATAGAAAAGACTCTCCAATAGTTGGATGAGGGGTTGCTCCACCCCAATGGGTTGCTTATTCACTGGTGTATAGCTAGGTGAGCCCC
Source organism: Gnetum montanum (assembly GCA_015680685.1). Taxonomy (NCBI): domain Eukaryota; kingdom Viridiplantae; phylum Streptophyta; class Gnetopsida; order Gnetales; family Gnetaceae; genus Gnetum; species Gnetum montanum. Next base: position 47,972 of record MNCI01028413.1, on the reverse strand, counting down.
CTACACTCATTCCTAAGGGCCTTCTAGGTAACTATCTTGCATTATTGCTTGCTTGCTCTAGCATCTTTAGTTGTTTGGTTATATGCTAACTACATCATTATGTTATAGCCTCAAATGTCCTTGCCAGTGATCCTATGTCTACCTACTGCATGAAGCCATGGGTAGACATGCCCAATAAATTCACCTTCATAGAAAACATTCTTGAGGACATGATGGACTGCATACAACAGGTAGATCCTGAGCTCAGTATGTTTACTATGTTGCTTTGCTTAAGGTTGCTTCATCGATTGAATGCTTAGTTCATGGCTAGGATTAATTGCTTATTGCATGTTAGTAGTTTCTAAGCTTCGGTGGGATCCAAGCAAGGTGGCCAAGGTGGATGTCATCCATAACCTCCTTCTTGGAGTCATCAGGTATCTCATCGCATGTACAAGACATCTAACAAGTGCATGCTTTTCTATGTGAAGGTATTTTGGGTCTGTAGGCACTCAAATGATCACCTATGGAAACATGTGCATGAGCTTTAGGAGAGGGTGACTAGCCAGGATATGAAGATCAATGGTCTTCAATCTAGATATGATTTTCTAGTGGCTAGGTCATAGGGAGATAGCACTTGGAAAACCTTTGAGATAGAATATGCTCTATATTAGTGAACTCTCAGAGGTAAGAATGAGGCCACCTAGGAGGTGACAGAGTAGTGGTTGTAGATGGACTTGCTCATCTAGAAGAACCAAGATTGGAAGAATTATAGCACTAAGGTATACCGATGGGGGTAGACATAAAAGAACCATAAGCACCAATATAAGTGCTAGCGCAATGTGTAACTATGATGGGTAAAAGAGGAATCTACCAAATTTCTTCACCTCAAGATGTTTCTTAAGGCAATTGGTTGGAGGCAGACATATGAGTTGTTTGCTTAGCACATAATGATAAGTGGCTCTCCCAAGAAGCAAATTGTTGCCCCTTCAAGAGAGTTTTCTTTTACTACCTTCTTGATGGAGCGGCCCACATGGATCACCATGGACAAAGGAAAGACCCTCATAGGGATTGACTTTGGCCAAGAGAACTAGACGTAACTTTTTGAGGCCAAGATCATTCGACACTTGGAGGATGGCCTTGGAAAGTTACCTTTAGAATTGATTGATGCAGGACCCTCTTAGGTTACTTTTTAGTTTTTGTGCTCTTTTTGTTTGTGTTTTGAGTTAGTTTGTATATTGCCTATTTGCTTACTATTTGCTAGTTTTTACTATGGTTATGCTGCTAGGTACCAGGCAATATTGCGGGCCCTAGTGACGTGGTGGAGGAAGAAGACCTTCTGCCTTCACCTAGTGCCACCAGTTGAGCATGACCTCATGTAGCTTTGCGATTGGGCATTTTTTGCTATTTTTGCTACATGACGTTGCTCATGCTATGTACTACTATTCATATGATATCTATTAAAGGTATTTGGTATATGTAGTGTGTAATGTGTAAACTTTATTTTTTTATTTGCTATGTGCTTGCTACTCTTACTATGCAATGAATTAATGTGTTGAGTTAAGATTATCCTGCAGTAATGTAACTAGGCCATTGCAAGCCCCATGCTAGTTTAAGGCCATTGTAGGAGGGCCGATACTAGTTTAAGGCCATTTCAAGCCATGTGTATTGCTATTTTAAGGCCATTTCAGGCCATAGAAAAAAAATTCATGATAAGAGTTTAAGGCCATTTCAGGCCATGTGTTGCCAATTTAGGGCCATGGTAGGTTGTGTATACTACTACCTCTTATTTTTGTAATTTTGTATTTTTTGATTTTTGTGCATTTTAAATGTTTTTCATGCATAAGCTAATAACTGCTAAAGGGTAAACTAAACACGTGAATGCATAAACTAAGAAGAATGCATAAACAAAGCAAATTAAATGCATAACAAAGCAGAAAAATGCGTAATCTAACAATCAAGCTAAATGTAAATGTGTAAAAAAATGTAGTGTAAGTGAAAGGTGAAATGCATGGTGTGTAGAAGGGAAGGACAAGTAGGCACCTAGAGCATTTAAGGGGGTGCCTTAGTCATGCAGTTGCTTTGTAATCCAGTGTAGATTAGGGGACGCATAGGGCCTAGACTGTACTATGTGATAGTCTTCTTCACCTTCACTTGTGATGTTGAAGGGCAACTCAACCCACAAAGTGTCCTTTGTGAGGTTTTCGACTTCTTTTATCCTTTCAAGTGAGCTTGCATTAGGTGTTTCATCCTCATCCTTTATCACAGATGTGTCATCAAGGAGCTCCACCTCTGACCCTTACTCTGTGTCTATGTTGTTAATGACCAAAGGGGCTACATTGTCATCGTGGATAATAACCTCATCACCTTCATATGAAAGGTGGATTCCTTGGTGGATGGGAGAGGAGACAACCTATAATTAGGCCAATGAAGGCCTACCCAATATTAGGTTAAAGCTTGGCATTTCCTCTACAATGATGGATTCAGTAGTAGTGGGGAATTCTTCCCTACCATGAAGGCTATCATGATAGTTCCCCTAATGATGACACATGATCTATTGAAGGATTTTAGGCATGTGGTTTTTGTTGGCTTGATCTGGTCTATGAGGCCTAGTTGCCACCTCATTGTCAACATGCACTCTCTAAATTTTGCATTACCCAACATGTATTGTGATGAACATGGGTGTTGTTATGACTTGACCCTTCTTAGGGTTGACCTTAATCACCTCATCACTAAATGCAAGGGGTGTTGAGCTAGATTCCTGCAGTGCAAGAGTCAACATCACAATGTGAATGTAATGCTCATCTACTGGGATGTCCTCCATGACAAGAATGGAGGTCAACATTCATACTAGCACTTCATGGTGGGAAAGTGAGGTCATAATTAGATCATACAAGCTTAACGTTGTGTTCTTCTACTTTAGCACCTAATTGACCTAGGCTAATGCATCTAGGAAGTCCTTGAAATTATCTACCATTTTTTTGGCCTTGACCTCCTCTATGCAGCCTAAGAGATGGATCTCTTTTAGAGGGGACTTAGGTTTTGCTTGCCTGGCCTATTTAGCAGCCTCAGTGCCGATTTGTGGCTTGTTGGTGATGGCCTTTTTGGTTGCTTTGGTCATAGGGACTGTAGATAGGGGTACCAACTTTGGTGGACCTAGTGCCTTTTGCTCCTGATGTTGTCTAGTCATCCTATCAACTAGATGCTCATTAGGCCTCTCAGGTTGCCACCTAGATGGTCTGTTGATGTTGCCAGCAGGATTGGCTCTTGGGTGAGAAGGGACAAACATGTTACCCACTACTAGACATTGGGTAGGTGAGGGATCGTCATGTTGTGACATCCTAACAACAAAGGATGGCTGAACTATTGCTACCATGACATGCTATGGAAGCATGATCACAAAGGGTTTTTTGGGTGCTTGAGGTGGCACTCTAACAATGAAAGGGGGCCTCAAACTCATGGAGGCCGAGGGGGCCCCTATGTTGCTAGAGGGCACATGGATCACAAATGGCTGTTGCACCAAGTTTGGGTTATCATCAACACTGATGGTGTTGATGATGTACCCTGCATCATCTATGTTCAAAGGATCCTTGTACAACCTCATAAATTATTTTTAAGGCCTGATTGGGTTGGTAGCATCAAGCACCAACTTGCCTCTGTCAATCATTCATTGGAGGTCATCCTACAAGGACATGAAAAAGTCAGTGTTATGCCTAAGCAACTAGTGGTAGTGCCAAAACCTATATAGTCTAAAGTGTTTCAGTACTAGAGGCTCATTTGGGGCTACTGACCCAGGACTCCTTAGGATCTCATAGTATCTATCATGTCTTTTGTGAGCATCCTCAAACATCTGCTTATACTAGATATGTCCAACCTTTAGTAGTTTTTCTAGTAGTTCTAAAGGTTTTAATAGTAGTGGGGTATACTTTGAGTAGTCCTTGCACTCAAAGTTGGACCTTAGAGTAGGTTGTGCTATGGCCACTAATGCCATGGGCTGATTAGTTATTGTACTGTTAGGGCTAGTAGTTGTGTTGTTGGATAGGGCCTTAGGTGGCTTGGCCGTTGGCTTTGGATTAGTCATTTTGGTCTCTTTGGCCATAGTTGCCATGGTTGTAGTTTACTTTCCCTTGTCCTTGTCCTTTTTGGCATGTAAGTTCTTATAGGCCATGTAGGCTAGGTCCTTGTTAGCTTCTACCGCATCCTGTTGCTTTTAGTTTGGGCAAAGGCATGGCTCAAAGTCTGTAGGGCCAAATAGTACAATTTTAACTTGATGAAGTCATTAGCTATGCCCTTGAAGATGGCCAAGAGGTGCATCTTTTCTATGGGCTCTCTAATTTCATTTAATGAGGTGCTCCAACATTAAGTGAATTTTTGCACAGGCTCTAGAAGGCCTTGCTTGATTTGCATGAGCTAGTTAAGGGTGATTTTAAGCTTCAAGTTGTAGTTGAAGTGCATGACAAAATAACTCAACAAATCCTCCAAATAGGAGATAGAGGCCCTGGGTAATGCTCGGTACTAGTCTAGTGCCTTACCAGTAAGTGACATGGCAAAAATGCATATGATAGTATATGTCCATGTATGTAGTAGTAGGAACTCAGACCTGAATGTCACAAGGTGTGTGTTGGGATTCCCTTCACCATTGTACTTGGTGAATTATGGTAGTGTGACCCTAGTTGGTAGAGTTAGCAATGGGATAGCAAGACTTATCAGATCATCTTGGTAGAAGTCCACTACATGAACCATTTTTGAGGAGGTAGCCTTGAGCCACTTGACCTCATCCATTAAGGTTTGTATTAGTTAGAATTCTTGATCCAAGTTGTAAGATGTAGTAGCAGGCTATACTGGTTGGGCTACTCGCTGTGCTAGTTGTGTGGTCCACAACCTAGCTGCAAGTTGTGGGACCATGTGAGATGCTTGTTACATTGGTTGTGCTATAGGCATAGTAACTAGGGCAAGCCACGTGTGCATGGGTTGGACCACTACTAAGGGTGTTGATGAAATAGGTAGGACATAAGATGCTTGAGTTGTTTGGGGCCAAGAGGCATGCATGGTGTGAACATCAAGCTAGGTAAGCATAATGGTTGCTGGAAAAGATGGCTAGGAAAGTTGTGAAAATGCCACAAAGGGAAAGTTAACAAGAGGTAGTGCATCTTGGCATGTATGCTATGCTTGGTGTGTTGCTACAACAAGTGTTTACCTAGAAGGTGACGTTGGGGCTATAACCGTCTCAAGGAAGATAGGTGGATGGGACAATGAGAGGGTGAGACTAGGGGTTGTCTACTAAAAGGACATGTGAAAGGAGTCCTCATGCTTAGAATGAGCTTTGAACTCATTCTCCTCCCCATGTATGGGCTCCTCATAGTCTATTCCTACTTCATGCTCACTTATTTTAATGAGCTAGGCTAGGATCCATTGGTAGGATTTGGTAAGTGGGATGAAGTCAATGGAGGAGGGGGAATACTCCCATCCATTTTGGTGGATGAGCTCATAACCTCACTTCACTTCCATGTCCAAGTGGTCTATGAATCAGCCTACCTAGATTTTCTCACAAATGAAGTTATATTATTTTTTGTTCAGCATGGTATACTTGGGGTCTTGGCCATGCAACCTAGAAAATTACCTTTGCTCTACCATGGTAGGACTGGTAGGGTGTTCAATCTTGTTTTCTTGTTGAGTGGGTAGGAAAGTGAGTGCACTCAGGACTGATGTCAAAGGTTGTTTAGAATTCATGGTGTTGATTAAAAGTTGCAAAAGAAAAAAATGGCTAACTCTAGAAACTACCAAAAATGGCTATGTCTAAAAATTGCAGAAAAATGGCTAAGTTTGAAGACTATGCTTTCTATGCTAAGAACTAACTATGCTCTCAACTGAGATCCTAGAATTTAGCTAAGTTTGGGAGTGGATGCTTTGGGGTTACTACGTAGGGTTCCAAGGGAATCAATGATGGGGTCCAATCTACACCAACTAGGTGGTAGACAATGCCTATGTTGGCCTAAGATCTAGCTATTTCCACACATGATAGGTCCACACGGATGTTGGATTTATACTAACTTGGAGCTAGCAATGGTGATGGAGAGATCATGCGAGTTAATAACCAATGAAGTCTAAAAGAGGGAAATGGATCAACCCTCCTTCTAGTACTAGAAAATTGTAGTTACCAAAAAAATTGGCAATTGGAACACTGAGGAGCCCACAAGTGCATAGTCCTAACCTTGAGTCCATGTGAAGGCCTACTGGAGGTAGAGACAGGGTGCCTATAATGGTCTTGTTAATCAAATAGGGACTTACCAAATGCAATGCAAAATGATGCTAAGTGTCAAGTGGTGTTTGTGGTGTTGGTGAGTGTAGTCAAGGGTTTCAATGTAAGAAAAAGGTGTCAACATGTGGTTGTGTGTAAAAATAGTAGAAAATGCAAGTAAAAATGCTGAAAATGCATAGAAAAAGAGAGAGAGAGAACGAAACACCACCCCAAATGGGGTTGAGCATAGTTAATTTCAAGAGGGGTGAGAAGGTACACAGTGTATAATAGGTGTAGTGGATACTGTAGTCATACTCTCAGGGGTGTTTGGCCATGAAAACTAACATTATTCCATGGTGTTTGTGCCTACTGAGTTGGCTACTGTGGTGTGCTATGGGCTACAATGTCCTGCGGTGAGCTATGGTGGTGTGCAACCTTGCCAAATATTAACCCAAAATTTGCCAATGCCTCAACTTGCCAAGATGCCAAAATGCATTTCAAATTTACCGACATTCAAATTTTTCAACCCCTAAAATGTAGAGGGTTGGGGTATTTATAAGCCTAGGGTTAGCATGAAATGTGGATTAGCTACCATGGCAGTGGGATGGTTGGGACTACGCTACACCCAACTACGCTCACCATTGAGGTAAGTGGTGTTATGCTCTACTCTATTCTACTAGACTCTGTGAGACTATAAGACTATGACTACACTGCCAAATACATGTGCACATGTTGAAAGGACCACAATGTCCCTGAAAAAAATGCAACTTTGGAGACTACGCTCTAGGACTACACTATCTATTGTCTTGAGTGGGGTCAAGCATAGTTACAATTTGGGGCCAAAAAGGGGTATAAAAAATGCATTTTTGTTAACTACACTTGTTGGAGGTGTGTTGGAGTTAAGCTAAATGTTGGTGCTATGTTGTGGAGGCTATTCTAGTTGACTATGCTCAATTACACTCTAGATTAGGGGAGAGCATAGTCCAACACTTAGAAAAATTTTGTAGAACATGGCTGTGTCCTGACTACACTCTCCATGGGTGGCTGACTATGCTCCCAACTAGGGTCAAGCATAGTCCCAACACTTTTCAAAACTTACATAAATTTGTTTCCAGTTGACTATGCTTAACTATGCTCCAGGGTAGTGGAGAGTGTAGTCTCAACACTTGGAGAATTTTTGCAAAACTAGGCCTTCCATGTTGACTATGCTTGACTACGCTCCACAACAGTAGAGAGCATAGTATTAGCACTTAGAAAAAACTATAGCTACTAACTTGACACTTAGAAAAATTTGCAAAACTAACCTTTGGTGTTGAATACACTCTCTACTGAGCTAACTACACTCTGGGGCAGTGGAGAGCATAGTCCCAACACTTAGAAAAATTTGCAGCTTCTTGCTTTGTAATGATACTTAGGAAAAAATGTAAAAATCTATTTTTGGAGCTAACTACACTCTCCACTGGGCTAACTATGCTCTACGGTAGTCATTCTTTATTGGTGTTTCATTGGTCTCTCTTTGTTGACATCTAGAGGAGTGGCTCAAGAGACATTGACAAAGACCAACGTGTAATGCAAATAATTTACTGCCTCATTTTGTGCATTTCTTTAACCACCAAGAGGATGTAAAGCATGAAAAGGAAGTTAAGAGCATTGCATGAGTCATCACATTATCATTGAAGGCCAATCTTGTTGAAGATATTTACTTAAGGATGTTAAGGGCTTGAAGATGTACCTCTACTAAATAGATTTCACGCTGTGTAAGACTTCTAGAACAACATTTGCTAATAAGGTATACTACATGTTCTTATTTCAATCATCTTATTGTTGTCACATTTACACCATTCAATGGAGTAGTGTTTTATTTAAAAGATCATGATTAAGACTAAACTACCCAATGTAGTTTCTGTTGGTGATTAGAAGAGAAAATGCTAGCATACAAAGAGTTAGATTATTTACTTGAAGGTATGAGGCATGATTAAATCATGAACATTTTTGAGGGGAATATGAATGGAGAGTACCCTTAAGATTACACCTCAACCTTAAGTATTTACAATACCAAGATAGAAAAAACAAAATTTTAGATTATATGAAAGTTTAGCGGCAAGCCATAGGTTGCAAAATTGGTAATTTTTCTATGAAAATAAACTAGAATTCATGTTTGTAACTAGAATGCACAAGGTATTTTATTATCTATATAGGATGTCTCTACACAAACCCATTAAGTTTTTGATATTTTAATAGTTTAAGAATGTTCCTGGCTTTAAGCAATAGAGATAAGGTTGGAAATTCTTCCATTCAGAGTAGCTTAGAAACAATAGATTACTACTACAGTTAGCAATGTCACTAAAATGATAATAACAATTTTGAGGTAAAAAAATCAATCTAATACAACCATAAGAAAATAAAACAAATAATTATAAAATGTTCAAAGGCCTTGTATTTAGCCAAAACTATGCACAGACCTTGCAACTTAGAAGAAGAAAAAGCTTTAAGAACTTAAGGTTTTGTGTTAATAGTTAATTCATGAACTAAAAATAGATGAAATTGTATCAACAAAAAATCACAAAGAAATTGGAAAAACATTTACAAGACCAACATCACCTTAAGGCATTAAACAAAAATTAAATTCCTGCTTCAATCATTATAGACTTATGCAAAACATATTATCATTAACGGTAATCAAATCACAAAAAGGGTTTGGTAGACCACTACTTCCATTAAAATGTTAAAGGTGGCATAAACAAGAAACCCTTTCAAAATTTGCATTTCATACAGCAACATGAAAGTACTTTACAATGAACTAGAGATAGATGTGGAACACAAAGTTAGTTTTGGTAATGAAAATAGGCCACAAGGTGCAATAGGAAGATAATCACCAAGGCAGCGAAGGTGTATAGACAACATCATTGCAGGAGCAACATATTCACTAGTGGCAATGGCAGATAGAAATTATGCAACTCTTCCTATGTCATTGTCAACCATCACTCAGGTATGAAATCGACCATTGAAGATGGAGGTGTTGTTCTAAGACTCCACCGACAAAGGTTTCCATGGCATCTATGGTTGCAAGGCAGAGATGGTAATAGAATGAAGGCAAATGTGGAACAACCTCTTAATGTGGAATTGAGACAACATGGTTCATAATATAGTGGACATGGGACCTATGAATCTTACAAAATGATGATACATCAAACATGATGTATAATGACATATATAAATGGTTTTCATAATGAATATTATCAAAGATTAAATTAAATTTTCCAAATTTTCAAATGTAAAAAGTAGGGTGGCATTTAAGGTTTGAGAAAGAAAGGATTTATAAATATATAGTAAATTTAATTTTTGGAAATTAAAATTTTCGATCCCTCATTGATATTTGTGATGAGATACTTATCAACTATGGCATGTTTTTCTCTTATTTTTATAACTTCCTATGATATTTGTTACCAAGGAAACACTTGGCAACCATAGCTCAAATTTCTAATGACTTTCTATGGAAGTTATAACTTCTAGGATGGTTATAAATTAATCCCCTAGATATTTGTAATATCCTTAACTTTTCATAATTATTGTAACTACCCAAAGCCACTATAAAAGGGCTTCAAAGGTAGAGTAAAAAAGGAAAGGGGGAGAAGAAGATTGGGTGAAGCAACTTGAAGATTGTAAAAGCATGGCTTGCTAAAGACATCAATTCAGCTTCTTTGCTATAATCCTATGAGGTCATTCTTTTCCATTTTTTTAGTTGCTTAGCTAATGGTTTAGATAGTATCTTGCTTAGCATTTAGCTTTGAGATGTTTCCTAGGTTGCTTTTATAGCTCTATTTTTGCACAATATTAGAATTCTATTAAGATTTTCCATAGAAGAGCTTATGTTGTTGAAAAGCCTCAAGAGTAATTTAATAGTAATGTCTTAATGAAATTACCTGATTTGAGCATAGAGAATCTAGGAGAATATTTGGTATTTTGAGATAACTAAAATAGCTTCTTTATTTTTAAAGTGTATTGCCTTGATATTTCAATCTAGAAATTGTTAAATTTTTTGAAAGCTCTATTGAATGCAATCTTTGAAACTATTAACTAGCCAAAATAGAGACTCATACTTTGTCATTTATGCAATTATTTTTGGTATTATAATAAGATTATCTTTATGAAATTACTTGTTGATCTTAGAAACTTTAGACAATTCGTAGTTATTAAATTAGGAATAGCTTTATTGCAAAGTGTTTTCTCATGTCAGTTTATCTTACTTAAATATTTGGAAATTTCATGTAATTCTGCTTTCTTTTATTTCTCTTTCTAAGTCCATTGAATCTTGCTCTATTTCTAGTTTTCTTTTGAAACTTTCTTTCTAGGGGAAATTAGGAGTAGATTGATGGAATTATGCTGAAAAGTTTTTGCAAAATTTTATTTGTTACAAGTAATGTACTATAAGAACCCTATAGACTAAGTGATTGAACAAAATAGGAATATTCAACAACTCACAGTATTTGGCAAAGTTAGCTGAATCTCTTTTATGAAAGTTAATTATAGTTATATACATAATCCAACTAATTCAACATTCGCAATAGCAAACACATACTCACATATAGTTCTTTATATAACCACTGAGTCTATTTAGAGGTATTTGATCTTTGGTGTTGCTAGAGACCAGCAAGCACCTAAACCCTGTTTAAAGAACACCTTCAATCCCATGACTTCCCAAGGTCATGAGAATTGAAGGCCATCCCACTTTGGTAGTTCGATTCCAAATAGTCACAATAGGTCTTTTGGCACTAGGAGGGCTAAAAATTTATCCTCTAAGTTCATAAGCCTAATAGTCCTAGCACACCAATAGTTCTTTGTTTCTAGTAAGGGCTTAAAAAATTAGATACTATTTTCAATTCATGACCAAGAAGATGGATAGTTTGGAAGATTTCAAAGGTTCCAAAGAAATTCTTGATTATAAGATTGATTATTCATTAGAAGAAGAATAGGAAAAGGTTTTTGAGTTTGGAAAAAGTAGTGGAGTAGAAACCAAAAAGATAAGAAGATCACCCCTTTTGTCTAGTTTATTAGTCTATAAGAGAAATTCAAAGAAATATAAGAGTTCAACAATCCAAAGGAATTCTAATAGGATGGCAAATTGTTGGCAAAGAGTTACACCATTAGGATTTTAGAACTACAATGATATTCTTAAAGTTGTTTATAAATATTTACCTAAACCTTTTATTCCTAGAAAAGCTTACTTAGCTAAAGAATACATTCACTTATTTGAATTAGCCTTAGCTCATGCAAATATTCAACATCAAGATCAAGCTTGTAGATTGTTTGTAGCAAATTTAAAGGATATGGCTTAGATTTGGTATTCGAACTTACCAAGCAATAGTATCACAAGTTGGGATGATATGAAAAATCTTTTCTTGGCCTAGTTTGGCAATCAATTGGATCAACAACAACTATATTGTATGCTAATACAAGCTAAGCAAGGACTCAAAGAGTCAATTAGAGATTTCAACATTAAATTTTAATGAATTTTTGAACTCTTTCAAAGACAATATAGACCATTAGATGAAATTCTTAGAGATACTTATCTTTAGGTCGTGAATTCCAATATTTCAATTTGGCTAAGAACTCCAAACATGCTAACATTGAATGACTACTTTAGTGAAGCTATACAACTAGAAAAACAATTGAACTTGAATCATGAAGAGATTATCATAACTCAAAAAAGAGAGAAAAAAATAATGATTCCTAAACAAGATTTTGGTTAACTTAAAGCATTATTGAGTCCATCTCATATTAAAATAGAGCAAGAGTTAGAAAGCAAAGAATTTGAAAAACAATAGTTAATGAGAGACTTGTCCAACAAAGTAGTGAAGCTAGAAAAAGCTTAGACCAAAATTAAAATCAAGGAACAAAAGAAAAATAGAAAACATAAACATCAAGATACTAAGTTAGTAGAATATGAGGATGATAGTGATCTTATTATGTCAAACTTCCTTGATATTAAATTTGATCATGAGCTATCTAGTGTTCATTATGTATGCTAATCTTCTAACAATGAATCTAGTGATACTTCTACTATGTTAAGTTCTGAAGAAGATATGTCATTAGATGAAGAGTGTAATAACAATGAAGAAAATGGATATAATCTATGATCAAAAGAAAGATTAACAACTTCCAAGCCTCCAAATGTCATTTCTAATCCATCTACTAAGAGAAAGGTTTTTGAACCAAGTAAAAGAGAGAAAATAGAAGTAAAAAAGATCAAGTAGAACAAAGTACTTAAAATTAATCTTTTAATAAATGGATGAAGAAATTAGGTTTTTATGGAGACGGAAAATATGATTTGATTAAAGATCTTAAACATGTCAAGGCCAATATTAGCATATGTCAATTATTATAGATAGCAGATCAGCAAAGAAAGGCTTTAGAGTTTAGTAAAGGTAAAAAGAGAGTTGGAGAGTCAAAGTTAAGCTATGTGTCCAACAATGACAAGAAAAAAAAAGCTAACTATGATTATACTCCTAATGGGGAAGCTCCTCATTTTCTTTTGAAAATGAAGTTAAAGGACAAGTATCTTCACAATTGTTTAGTTAATTCTAAAGCTACATCCATTATCATGCCATTATCTATATGAAAAAAACTTAGTTTGATTCCTGAAAAATCAAAATAAAAGGGTCATTCAAGTGGACAAAAGTAGAGTGAAGATTGTTGATCAGTTACCAAATGTTTTGTTAGAAATTGCTTTCAAACCCCATATCAAAAGTAGAGTAACTATTCAAGTAGTAGATATACTAGACTCACATAGTCTTTTGTTTAGTAAAAGTTGGAGTAAGAATTTCTTAGGTTACATATAAATAGATTAGTCACATATGTGGCTACACTGGAAAGGAGAGCCAAATCAAATATACATATATAGTGACCCTTTTATGAGTGAAATTATTACTTCAAAAGAAAAGAATAAAGTTATTGAAATAAGAGCTTTTGAAACTAGAATTTGTGCACTTCAAGAAGTTGGTAACTTGAGAAAAGAAGAATCTCAAGATGAGAGCAAATGGGAATTATACTACAATGGTTCTTGTAACTTGAAAGGTGTAGGAGCCAGATTAGTGCTAATAAAACATGATTTCTCAAAAATACTCAATGTAATTCATCTATCTTTCCCTTGCACTAACAACAAGGCTAAATATGAACCTTTGTGTATTAGAATTAAAATAACATTGGAAAAAGGAATCAAGGTCATCAATATAAAAGTAGACTCAAGATTAGTTTGTGAATAGATTAAAGGTAATTATGTAGTAAAAATTTCATTATTGCAACCCTATAAATAGTTTGTTTGAAAAATGCTAGATCAATTTCATCATTACTATAACACCCTACACTAGCAAGGGCAAGGTGATGCCTAGGATCAAGTAATCATAGAACAGAAGCATGATAACTAAAACCAATAATGTGCAGAATACATGATATCCAAGGAGGTCAAACAATACAAAATTTCTTACCACACCAAAGACTAAACATAACTATCACTTTATCAAAATGCATATTTCTACATAAATCAAACTATGCACTACTCTACTAAAATACAAAAACACATAAACCTCATCATCATATATAGAAGAGTACAAAGAGTTTCATACAACGATATCTAGTCTACACTACTGTACATGAAAATATACAATAACCAAGTACTGAAGGATTTTTCCCTCCTCTACCCTTCCTCTCTATGCTCGTCTAGGCTCCTGTGCCTTTCACCTATAAGTAAATAATGTCAGTACACAACTGAGTGGGAAGACTTTACACTTTCCCTACTAGATGGTCGACAAGTGCTGCACTAGAGGAGAGGAGGGGGGTACAAAGCAACCTGCAACCACTATTAGTCTTATGCATGCTTAAAACAACACACACCATATTACCCATGAAGCTAACATACTATCATACAAGCACAAATAAAGCCACGGTCTAACATCATCTATCATGTCCCTGTCATCATACCCATGATATATCATAAATAATCCATGATCCATACAATTATAATCCAAATAGGACACCTATTCTCAATGATATGACTTACAAACCAATACTATCACATACATCGTCCATGTGGTTGCTAGCATATCCGTGCTCAGTGTAGCATGTGAAATGTTGCCATGAGTACTCATAACAGCCATTGCTTGTAGGTCTTTTATTTATCCAACCAATGCTAGGATCCATCAACCTATGACCTGCAACCACTAGCCTTCTAGAGTACTAGTGATAGGGATGGACAAACCTATGCCATGGACCAATTGTAGGGATGAACACACCTACATTCTCCCACTCTCAGGATGAGGCCTGAGATAGGAGCCTCTTCGATGCATCATAGTTGGGGTCAATCCATACTACCTTTAGGGTGCCTCATCACTAATTAGTCCACACCCTCATGCTAACAACACCCACCAACGACTATCACAAGCATCATCATAAAAAAATATACATACTTCAGCTAGCTTAAGCCAACACAAGTCATAAGCACAACACACCTAAACAAACATAACCACACATATCCATACTTAATAGTTACAGTCATTCCATAAAAACAATGCCATAATGCAACAAAACAACATGAAGACCTCGATATGACAAAATAATACCATATTTCTCAAAAGACACATATTTCCATACAAATGCCCACTAGGATAACCTTCAAAATGATATATGCCCAAATAGAAAACTAATCCCACGATTAGAAAGTACTTCCCAAAATGATCCCAACGACACTAATTTTATCTAAATTAGACTCCTAGAAGCAAAGTTATGCATGCTCAAAGTTTGATTAATAAACTAATATTTAATAATATTTAATTACGACCAGAAAGGATTGGAATGCCCGAAAATGCTTACACCCCAATAGGCCCCCAAAAATAGAATATTCCTATCATACCAATCTCATCAACATCACATATCATATTCCACAAGTCCACATCATAGCATACATCCCATATATATTAATAAAAAATTTGTAACCAAAATTGTACAATTTTGGAAAATATGCAAAATAACATGCCTAAGCTCAAACTAATTTAGCATGCCTCACATGCCCCCATCGCATGATCATATACACTAATTCAGCACAAAAATAGAGAGAAAAGGTAAAGACAACTCATCAATTAAAATTTTTGGGATAGAAGGGTTGAAATAAGTAAAAAATCCTCAAAAATCTAGTAGGTATCTGTTTCACTCCCAACAGGTTCTACACCTACGTAAAGATGACCACAACACTCCCAAATCCAGGTTCAAAGCAAGCAAAAATCATTGACAAGGCTTAGAATCCAGAAAAAAGGAGGAAAATAGAAGAAAATGGAGGAAAAGAGAAGAGAATAAACATAACCCTCATTTCTATTTTTGAATAAAAAAAAGAATGAAATAGACCCAATTCTTATGGGTGGTGGCCAAAAAAGGATGGTGGTAAATATTATAAACTATATTTTTTTCCCATCATATGCTTTTTGCATATGTGTTTGTTTTTGTTAAAAAAAAAACAAAGTATGCACAAGCTGCTTCCTTTTTGCATGTCACGTGCAACATTTGATTATGAATTTTACTTTTGTTTATTTTTATTTTTATTCATAAGTTTATTTCTTTTATTCCCTTCCCAACTACTACCCTACATTTCAAACATGCATAACAATCATATTAGGACTCCAAATGAAATTTTGTTTGAACTTACAAAATTCTTATCAAACACTCTACACATTCACATGCTAGAATCACACTCAAACATCATGCAACATAGTGTTATAGTACAAATTCTAAAATACTAAAATTTCACATAAAGCATAAAAACATACTAGATAGGTGCTCTTGTACCCCAATCTAACACCCCTACTGGCAACATCACTTGTCTAACACATCACACAGGGCTAGTGTACATAATCATGTTAGTTAGGCATGTAAAGACAACATAATTGTAACATAAAAATGAAGCCTCATAACATATAAAGTATATTAACTCATCCCCAGAAACCCACCAGGACTCCACATGTAATGTATAACTCATAAGTGGATGACCATACCTACTGTCTCTGGATGGGATGTAACAACTACCAAATAGAACATATAGGTAGGAAGCATAATTGTATGGCAAATGACTTAGCAAAAGCAGGTTCATCATTAGATGTGGAAAAGATAGAAGGTTATGAAGGTGTAATGATCAAGAATGAACATTAGCCATCAGTACTAGATAACATAAACCATTTACAAGTATTTAAAGATGATGATAAATTACATAGATTCTTAAGAAACAAACAATAATTTGAAGGTTAAATCATACCTAAAACATCATCAAGGTTTAAGACAAATTCCATTCCCAAAAGGGTGATTGATTATGAACATGAGTTTAGCAAAACTTTTCTTGCTAGAAAAGATATACAGAATCCATATGATCAAGCTTGTGAAGTAGTGAATTTTAGATCTACTAAGATGCCAAAGATAATGTCACAAAGGAAAAAGATTCAGTTTTCAAGCAAAATTTATCATTACTCCTAAAAAATAATTTGAAAAATTTTTCTTGGTCTTCTGATGATGTTAAAACTTTTAGATCAGATGTAATGACACATAAAATACCTTTAATAGAAGGCTGCAAGATAGTTAAACAAAAAAAAAGAGGAAATTTAATCCATCAATTAAGCCAACAATGGAAGCTGAGATCAAGAAGTTATTACAAGCTTGAATTATATATCTAGTCTAATATTTGACATGGCTTGCTAACCTTGTGCTTGTAAGAAAGAATAATGGAAATATTAGGCTTTATGTGGATTTTAAAAATTTGAATTAATCCTCAAAAAAAGATAAATACCCACTTCCTAGAATTGATGAGATGTTAATCAAAGTATTAGGTTGTCAAGTATATTCTTTCCTAGATGGTTTTTTTTTACTATAATCAAATTATGGTAGATAAGAGTGATAGATATAAAATAGCTTTTATCACCAAATGGGAAAGTCTTGCTTACCAAAGAATACCATTTGGATTGTCAAATGTTGGAGCTACTGTTCAAAGAGAAATGGATTTAACCTTTAAGGGTTTAATAGGCAAGTTTGTTATGGTTTATTTGGATGATGTCATTGTCTTTTCAAAAAGGAAGGAAGATCATATTGGTCATCTTTAACAAGTTTTTAACAGATGTCATGAGTATGGTATTTCATTAAATCCTAAGAAATATGTCTTTGAGGTTAAATTAGGAATTTTACTAGGCCATGTAATTTGTCAAGAAGGAATTGCTATAAATAATTCTTAAATTCAAGTAATATAGGATATTTTGCACCCTACACATAAAAGTTCTCTTAGATATTTCTTTGGGAAGATAAATTTTGTTAAGAAATTTATCCCTAGATTCATTGAAATTACTAAACCTTTGATGCATATGCTAAAGAAAGATGTCCTAGTAGAGAAAACACCAAAATCAAAGAAAGCCTTAGTAGAAATAAAAAAAGTTATTCAAGAAGCTTCATACTTAGCAAAACCAAAATTAAAAGAAGACTTATGGTTATATGCTTTTGCTTCAAATGATTCAGTTGTTACATGTTGACTCAAAAAGATAAAGTTCAACATGAATCAATCAAATTCTTTGGATATTGATTGAAAGGTTCAGAGCTTAATTATTTAGACCTAGAAGTATTCATAGTCATTAAGGCACTTCAACATTTCAAGTATTATTTATAAAGCTTATTAGTTCAGATTATGCTCATTGAGCCTACAATCAAACAATTCTTAGCTTAAAATGAAATTGGATTGAAAAGAAGGAAATGGCTGATAAAGCTTCAAGGTTTCAAATTTTCATTAGAAATATGCAAAACCATTAAAGGAATGGGATTAGCCAAGTTAATGGCTAGATAAGATGAAGTATGTATGTTGAAGACTCATGAAAGAAATTGGTATAATGAGATTCTAAAATTTGTTGATACATGAAAAGTTTCAAATAACTTAACTATAAGTCTGAAGAGAGCTTTCATCAAAAAAGATAAACAAATTTGTGGTTAAATATGGAATTTCATATAGAAAGGATTTTAGAGGGGTTTTGTTGGAATGTGTTCACAATGATCAAATTGTTCCTATCCTAAAACAATTCCATGATTTTCTAATTTATTCTATGAATCTCCTAAGTCCACTATACAACATATCATCTGTTATGGTTTTTATTGGCCTAGTATGTATCAAGATATTAGTTTGAAAATTCATAGATGTTAAAAATGTTAAATTCATGGACCAAAAATGAAAAAAGCTAAAGCCCCCTTAAAATTAGTAATTGTGGATAGACCATTTTAGTAATGGGGCTTAGATTTTATTGGTACAATAACTCCTTTGAGAGCAGAACATAAGTTTATTCTTACAACTACTAATTATTTTACTAAATTATTTGAAGGAAAAGCTTTAAGGAAACATTTACCATCAAATGTGATTAAGTTCTTGGAAAATTAGATTCTAAATTATTTTGGTTTACCTAAAGTGTTGGTATCCAATAATGGACCTGCTTTTCAATCTGAAGAGTTTATAAATGGGCATAAAAGAATCCATCTTTCTATTTTCTTAAAATTATTATCCTTAAGGAAATGGCTTAGCTAAATCTACAAATAAAAGGCTTATTTCCTATATAAAGAAGTCGATGGATGGAAATCCAGGAAATTGGCTTGATTACTTACAATCTGCATTATGGACTGATCATATTAGATTTAAGAAGGCTATTGGAATGTTAGCTTATAACTTAGTCTATGATTTACCTGCAAGAATTACAAACAAGATTATAAGTTCAACCTTAGGTTTTGTACAAAAGTATAGTGAGAAAAATAATAAAGATAGAAGTTTCATGACCTTGCTCATCAAAAGAGAAGTCGAAATGGATAAAGCTAAAGATAATTTATTAAAGAATGCTTCTCAAGTCAAAAGATGGTTTGATAGAAAGGCTTTGAAAAGAACTTTTAAAGTCGGTGATATAGTATTATTATGGACTATGAAGAAGCCAAATAAGTTTTCAGCAATATGGACTGGTCCATTTTAGATCAAGAAGCAATTATTAGAAGACACTTACAAGTTATAAACTTTAGATAGGATAGAATTACAATTTTTGTATAATGTTTTACACATAAAAAATTATTTTGGACAACTACCCACAACTTAATATATATATAAAAATTAATATATGTATATAGTATAGTAATGTATATGTAGGTAACTATAATAATATTTAGTATACATAGTAGTAAGTAATAAACTTCTAGTAATATATATAATAAATAATATACATAGAGAGAGACTTATATAATATTTAATCATAACACATATATTCTATATGTATGTTAGATGAGTCTATATAATATTATAAAAACATGTACACATTAAAGTATTAGTTTAAAAACATTTAATTTAAAGTGTTATTTCAATTATTAAATATATATTATCCTAAGTAATAATTACTTGTGATGAGTATGAGTTGAGGTGATGGTTAGAAAACTGCTTAGTGGTGAATTAATTTCAACAACCAAATAATGGAATTCAAATTAGCCTACTGTATAATGATGTAAAGATAATGAATTTTAGCAAAGTGACAAAGTTGGTTAGTGAAATTGATGGGAGTTTCAAACTTTCATTACATGATAAAAAGAGATGTGGATTTCTTAGAATTGCATCATTTTTCAATTCAAAGTTTAAGTGGGAAAGCAATTAAAGTGTTTAAGTATGAACTAGAAAAATGGTTCTTTTATCCCTTATGTTACAGGATGTTTTCTAGAGCATGTCTTAAGAGATTATTTTAAGACAACAACCTTTGGAACATCTAGCAAAAGCCCTTTCCTACTTTGGCTTTTAGATGAGTTTAGATTTCTCATTGGAGGACTTTCTATACATTCTAATGTTTGGGGCATCTTCCATGAATGTACCTTCTAAGCTGAATATCAAAGAGAGTCTAATAAAGATGATTCTTGGGGAGAGACTTTCATTTCCCAAGACATAGAAGCAACTAGTTTGGAATAACCTCAAAATTCAATAGATAAGGAGTTGTATGCAAAAGAAGAAAAGATAGTTGTTGAAGAGAGGGATGAAGACCAAGTTGAGGCTTCAACTAAGCAATAAGAGGAATGAAGAGCATTCATCACTACTAAAATCACATATGAGAATCCTTAAGAGAGTTACTTTAACTATTCTTTCTCCACCTACGGAATAGTTTATAAAGGAATGTGTTGTACAGTTTCCTAATTTTTATTAGGAATGAGGTTTTATTTCATCAAACCTTAAGTTTGATAAAAATTTTCCTTAAAAAAGATTTCTATTTCTATATAAAAAGAAAAGTTTTCAATAAGTTTATATTTCTTAGTTATATCACAAAAAGGAAGGTGAGAAATGTTGTCACATTTACACCATTCAATGGAGCATTTTTTTATTTAAAAGATCATGATCAAGACTAAATTGCCCAATGTAGTTTCTATTGGTGATTAGAAGAAAAAATGCTAGTAGAAAAAGAGTTAGAATATTTACTTGAGGGCAATAATATGAGGCATGATTAAATTGTGAACATTGTTGATGGGAAAATAAATGAAGAGTACACTCAAGGTTACACTTCAGGCTTAAGTATTTATAATGCCAAGGAAAAAAAAAGTTTAGGTTATGGAATTTATGAAAGTTTAGTGGCAAGCCATAGGCTGCAAAATTGACATTTTCCCTATGAAAGTAAACTAGAACTCATGTTTGTAATTGAAATGCATAATGTATTTTATTCCTTGTACAAGATGGCTCTACATAAACCCATTAAGTGTTTGATATTTTAACAGTTTAACAATGTTCCTTCCTTTAAGCAACAAAGATAAGGTTGGAAATTCTTCCATTCAGAGTAGCTTATAAGTAATGGATTACTAATGTTGCTAGCAAGGTGTATAGATGGGATTGTTGTAGGAGCAGCATATTCATCGGTGGTAAGGATAGATAGCAATTATGCAACTCTTCCTACATTATTGCTAATAGGCATTCGGGTGTGAAATATGACATTGACAATGGAAGTGTGATTCTGAGACACCATTAATAGAGGTTTCCATGGAATATGTGGCTGCAAGGTAGAGATAGTAATAGAATGAAGACAAATGGTGGAACCACCTCTTGATGTGAAATGGAGGCAATGTGGTTCGTGATATAGTTGACATGGGACCTATGAACCTTACAAAATGATGATACATCAAATGTGATGTATAATGGCATATATACATGGTTTTCCTAACAAATATTGTCAAACATTAAATTACATTCTCCAAACTTTCAAATGTAAAAAGGAGGGTAGAGTATCAGTTTTGAGAAAGAAAGGATTTATAAATATCCAATAAATTTAATTTTTGGAAATTGAAATTTTCCATCTTCCTTGATATTTTTGATGAGACACTTGCCAACTATGGCATGTTTTTCTCTTATTTTTATAACTTCCTATGATATTTGTTACCAAGAAAACAC
Organism: Gnetum montanum; assembly: GCA_015680685.1. Lineage (NCBI taxonomy): Eukaryota > Viridiplantae > Streptophyta > Gnetopsida > Gnetales > Gnetaceae > Gnetum > Gnetum montanum. The sequence goes on along the minus strand of MNCI01028413.1, from coordinate 26,310 downwards.
TTGGTAACCATAGCTCAAATTTTTAATAACTTTCTATGAAAGTTAAAACTTCTAGGGTGGTTATAAATTAATCTTCTAGATATTTGCAATACCCTTAACTATTTGTGATTATTGTAACTACCCAAAGCCACTATAAAAGGGTGTTAAAGGTAGAGTAAAAGAGGAAAGGGGAAGGAGAAGATTGGGTGAAGCAACTTAAAAATTGTAAAAGCACAACTTGCTAAAGACATTAATTCAGTTTCTTTGTTATAATCCTATGAGTTCATTGTTTCCCATTTTGTTTTAATTGCTTAGGTAATGGTTTAGATAGTATCGTGCTTGGCATTTAGCTTTGGGATTTTTCCTAGGTTGCTTTTATAGCTCTATTTTTGTGCAATATTAGACTTCTATTAAGATTTTTCATAGAAGAGCTTATGTTGTTGAAAAGCCTCAAGAGCAAATTAATAGTAATGTCTTAATGAAATTTCCTTATTTGAGCATAAAGAATCTAAGAAAATCTTTGGTATTTTAAAATGACTAAAATAACTTCTTTATTTTTAAAGTGTATTATCTTGGTATTTCAATCCAGAAATTGTTAAATTTTTTGAAAGCTCTATTGAATGCAATTTTTGAAAACTATTAACTATCCAAAATAGAGACTCATACTTTGTCATTTACGTGGTGATTTTTGGTATTATATTAAAATTGTCTTTACGAAATTTCTTATTAAGCTTAGAAAGTTTGAAAAATTTGTAGTTATTGAATTAGAAATAGCGTTATTGCAAAGTGTTTTCTCATGTCAATTTATCTTGCTAAAATATTTGAGATTTCATGTAATTTTGCTTTTTTTTTTCTTTCTTTTTCTAGGTCCATTAAATCTTGCTCTATTTGTAGTTTTTTTGTAGAACTTTCTTTCTAGGGGAGATTAGGAGTAGATTGGTAGAATTGTGCTCAAAATGTTTTGCAAAATTTTATTTTTTATAAGTAACGTACTATAAGGACCGTATAGACTAAGTGATTGAACAAAATAGGAATCTCCAACAACTTATAGCATTTGACAAAGTTAGTTGAATCTCTTTTATGAGAGCTAATTACGGTTATATACATAACCTAACCATTTCAACATTCACAATAGCAAACACATACTTATGTTTAGTTCATTACATAACCATTGAGTCTTTTTGGAGGTATCTAGACCTTGTTTTTGTTAGAGACTAGTAAGCATCTAAATCCTATTTGAAGAACACCTTTGATCCCATGAATTTCCAAGGTCATGAGACTTGGAGGCCACCCCACATTAGTAGTCCAGTCCCAAATGGTCACCAACACTTATATTGATTTATCAAATATGAAAAATTTTATGATTGGTAATGTCATACTTAGGCTTCTAGCTCATCATACTTAATTATCATCTTATGACTATTCACAACTTTCCAAATTAAATACTAAGTTTAAGAGAGAAATGTTGGTATCCTAAGATGTTATTGTGCCTCGAGTATTAATTTTTAGTCTTGGATATTATATGGTAGGGTTTTTTTTTTCATATCAGTAATTACCTGTGGAGAGTGCAAGCTACTACTACTTGTAGCATCTTGCAATCCATGTATAGAAGTCTTCCAAAAGTTATCATGCCTTTTGATGGATGTAAATTTCAAGCATTTTTGGCCTTCTAGAAGGTGAAACTATCTTCTAGTTGGAATTGCAAGAGACTGCTACTCTCATTGGCTTACACTCTCTGGATTGCAAAATAGTGCTACTCATAGTTACTTGCAATCTTTTCTATAAACTATGATTCACATTGTTATATGTGGCTCATAGTCTATATGTGACATGCATAAGGTTGCATTGGTATTAGTCAAAAAATTAAAAACCACCACAAATAGCTTACCAATTTACCACCTCATTTTGTGCATTTATTTAGTACCCTACATAATGTAGAGCACGGTAAGGTAGTGAAGAGCATTGAAGGCCAATATTGCTATGCTAAAAAAATTGTACACTATGTAAGACTTCTAGAACAATGTTTGCTATGTTGAACAGATTGTACATTGCTTGCTTTCATTTCAGTCATCTTATATTGGATAAGTAATGAATATGCTATTTCAAATATAAATATGTTGAATATGTAGTGTGTAAAATCTTTGAAGAATGTGAGGAAGACAAGAGCATGCATGTTTCTAGGAAACAACATGGCAATAAGAAATACAAAATCTGCCAACAAGGCATTTTTCAAAAGATGACATTCGATGGTCTTATTTCTATGAAAATGCATCTACTTAAATATATAAAGAAATAGTAGAAGATTTTATTGAGGGCTAATAGAAGAATGAGATCTTTCCTTATAAATTTTTCTATGAAACTAAAAACCAACAAAAAATGGACAAATGACACTCACTCACAAGCAAACCATTACACAAGCTAGATAATGTAGGTTCCTCAAAACTATTTTGTATTTGTCTAATGATGTTTTATAATATAAAGATTTACAATTTAGAATATTATGACCCTTGTTTAAATATGTTTTTTTATTAGTTCTCATTGCAAGTATGGACTAAATGTTACTATAGAGATAGCACCTAGGGAATGTAGAAAAAGAAATAAGATTGAAAGAAAGACTGGTTGTCAATGTCATTTCATAGTTTGCTATATGAGAGAAGCAGATTATGGTGCATGTATTATATATTAAAAAAATGAGTTGTGTTGACACATTAGGAGCTTATTGTCATGGTTTTCTTGGTCCCATGATAGATAAAAGAAACTCATAATCCATACACATTTTTAGTGAGGTATGTAAGAACATAGTATGTTTATGGAAAGAAGAATCACTGATAGATTTCATATATGATAGGTATATCAAAGATATTTTTAAGGGAGGACAGGAGTTTGGGATATCAAGAAAGAGGGATATATTTCTTGTTAGAAAAGACATATATAACATTTGCAAAAATGTAATCCCTAATTACAAGAAAAGTGAGTATGATAAAAATAGTACCTACCTATGGTGCCAAATGACTAGTGATTTTTTCTTTTACTACCAAGAAGAGAACCGAGAATAAGGTGTCCCATTGATCATTGGGTTGCAAACACCTTGGATGCTCAAAAAGATGATAGCTCTATCTCAATGTAGTATCCTTGTAATGGATTCCACTTTCAACACCAACAAATATGGTGTAAGTTTACATAGTAAGTTCTATTATTCCATTTCAAAAATTGTTAGTGTTATAATAGAATAATACATTATCTTATTGCAAATGTGTGGTTCTCTTTATAGTTCCATCTGCATACAATGATGGCTTTTGATTCATATTATAATGGACTTTTAGTTGCATGGGTAATATCCCTAAGGTGCATTGAAATTGATATATGAGGTTGGCTTTCAAAGCCCCATCGAAGAAGGAAGGCTAAGGAGCCAAATTGAATAGTAAATGCTTTCATGCTAGATGACTCAAAGCCAAAAATGAATGCAGTGAGGTAACTTTTAAGGAATTCGAAAACATACTTGAAATCATGCTACCTTGGTTTGAGATATCTTAACATTTGATAAAATTTGATAATTTATCATGTCTATTTTTGAAAGTAGAATTTTTTTATGCATTTGGCATGTTTGGAGGGCATGGAGGAAGAACTTGGCAATCAAAGTTAGAGATTTCAATTAGAGAAAAGCAATGGATGATCATCTTAATCATATTATGAATAAATGCAAAACTATTGTAGATGTTGTGAAAATAGATAATTTTATTGATAGGTTTCAAGAGAACTCAAAATTTATTAAATACTTTAAAAATAGTGGTTAAATGAAGACAAATTTATGGAGTTTCGATTCCTTAGTATCATTACATAAAAGTTCATATTCACAGTCATAGATTCTTTTCCCATTTGTTAATTGCTTATTTTTTTCTTTAATCATTTGTTGGATATGTGTTGCCTATTTGAATATGGTGAATTTTAATTACACTTTGGACAATGATTCTTGTATTTCTCCTTAAACTTTGATACATGTAATTTGAGGAAATTGGAAACTATGAAATAACCCTCCATAGACATCACTATAAGTATTGAACAACAATACTTCTAGAAACACCTTCCACATACATAACTATAACTATCATTATCATTCATCTCAGACTTCATATTTGGTTTTATTGCTTTATTTTAACCATTGATCTTTCAAGAATTGATTCTCAATAGATGTATTTGTAATATACACAAACCAAATTTAATTTCTCAAAAACTATGGGAACATGTGACTCGCATGATCTCACAATCTTTTGGAAAAGGTATACATGAACATGCATCTCGTAGTATTGCAAAGTCCTTAGTTTTTTAAGTCCATGTGAGTCACTCTGGTTTTTGCATAAAAATTTTGTGAGTCCATGCGATGTGCACATCTTCGCAACTTAAATATTTACATAAACTAGTTTTGCACACTACACCATAATGTTAGTTGTAGTATCCATGTGGAAACTGTGATTAGCACTGAGTACTACAATGGGCATATTATGATTATAGTGCGATTGGTGATATAATATGCAACCAACATACTTTTGAACAAGGTGCATGTAGCATTTTATTATGTGTTTCACATCCCATAGAAAAATTGCAAGTTGCAACTAAATAAGCTAATCACATGTATCACCTTAAATTGTCAGAATAAAAAATACATGCGACTCATAGTTTCTGAAACATGTGAATCACATAACCTTGCATCATGAGTTAAAATGTAAAAAATGAAAAGAATTACCGTGACAAAAATTTTACTTTTACATTTCACTTTCACTTTCACCTAGTGTGTAGATAGCAGGCAAGTAGCTGCATCATAGAAGGCCACAAAACAAGGGAAGGAAGGCAGGAGGAGAAAACACAAGATTTCTATTGCAAAGTTTAGATTTCAAAATATTCAAAAGCAATGACTGGGAGGGTGAGTTAAACCACACCGCAATCATAAATTTCAATGCTTTTTATTATGCTAGGGTTTGCATTGACAGTCTGTGATGAGTAAATTTGCCAATCAAACATTTTTAATAATTTCTTACTACAATACAATTTGTGTATCTTGAGTGTAATGCAACTTTTTGACATCCCATTGCTTCTTTGGTAGTTTTCTTTAAATCTTCATTTCTAAATAGAATTCCTAGAATAATTTTTGATGGCTAGTATTGATGAAATGGATAGAATTCCTATCATGAGATTTATTATAATTTAGTTTGGACATGGTGGTGTATTCTTTCTTTCATGGTTTTTGGCTACAATAATGTAGAATTACCATAAAATCTTTAACTTCTTTTTGGTTGTGCATTTTACTACTACTATATCTTTTATGTGGTTACCTCACATTCAAACTGTATATACATGTGCCACGTTGCTTGCAGCAGATATGCCTATGTTGGATTATTACTAGTAAGAATGTCATCTTATATTTCAATAGCAAGATGCTAAATAACTAGATTTGAATATTTTGCTAGTTCTAGATTTTGATTCTATCCTATTTTGATGGTTCTGGTATTGGTAGATTTACTATGTTCTCAATTGCCACTAAAACCTACCTCAATTTATCTACTCTTTTTCTTATTATACTTGGAGGACATACTTTTGCATATTATACTTATACCGATTGCACAGAGAGATGTTATCATGAAATTCTTGGTTTGGACTTTAGTTGAAATGTTCATGAAGTTTAATTAACATGGTATTGTTTCATGCAAAAAGAGCATTCTCAATGTATGGTAGATTTCATTTTGGTTTTTTCTCATGTGTAGGCAGATTTATTCATCATAATTTAGTAAGTCATATGTGTGCACCTGCATGGTTTCATAAGCCATGATTATGAATATACAAAAAAGCAATAGAATGTTTGTGGCTTACCTAGTACCTTTGTTATTTTGTAGACATTATTTCAATTCACATCTTTGTAGAGAAGTTAAGTATTAATAGTCATTTGCTATATGGTTTATTTTTAATGTAAGCCCTCTTCTTTAAATGTTTCAATGAATGATTTTCTTTCTAACTCTGTTTTTCTCTAATCTTATTTCATATGTTGTTGTTTCCAATATTCTCATTCCAATACTTAATGATGTTCTATATTGTTTGATTGCCTTTGTTAATTAATAAGAAATATGAAAGTTCTAGTTGATTCTAGTTCATAGAAAGAAATAATATTTGTTATATATTTAGTGAAATATTAATTTTCAGAATACATCAAGTGCATCTATTTATTTCTAGTTACTTTTAAAATGTTTTTTCTCCTAACTATTTCATGTCTATGTTAAGTGGTTTTGCAATGGTGTATATGTAGATGTATATAACATGGTGGTTTGGAAGTGAATGAAAAGGTAAGCAAACAATATATAATTAGGATTGAGATTGAACCAAAGAATTACATAGCCATGAGCCACATTTTTTAGTAACAAAAATGGTGTTTTTTACTTTGCCAATATATTATGAGTACAATTTTCTCTAAGCCTACAAAGATAGTTCTTACAACATTTGCACATCATAAACCATAGGGATTTCCCACATGAGCAATGTCTCACTAATAGATCAACCAATGCCACATTTAGATTATTGGAAAAACATGAAAATTTTCTCTACTATACCTTTTAAGAAATCATACTTTTAAAATGATTAGTCTTATGAATATAGATCATAAACTAGTGAAATGGTTAACCTTGAAAATCTAATATGGTACTATCAAAAAACAAGAGGGGATGTGATTTTTGCAATGCTTAACCTTCAAAATGTAACTCTACAATTGAGAGATATTGTTGGGAAATCATAGATACTATAATAGTTACACATTTTTAAAATTTTCTATCTTTAATTACCATTGACCAACAATGATGTAATTGTTAGAGAGGAATTTCATCACAAGTAGATACCAAGAGGAGATCTGGCAAAGTGCAAGAGTAACAAGAGAGAAGAAAAACACAGGGAAGACATCAACGAGGCTCTCAGGCTGTTTCACAAGATAATGCTAGAGAGTAGGAGGAATATTAGCATGCTCAAGATAGATAAGCATAAGAGGAGCAATAATGAAGGGAGGTGAAACTTAGATCAGCCCCCTTGCAGAGTCCAAGGAACTTCCATTCCTTGATGTAGCTTATTTGGCCAAAGATGCTTAACAATCTTGTTCAATGTTATCTTAAATTCATCATCATTGGAGGTCTTGATTATTATGAGGAGGAGGCCCATCAATTTTATGTGGCACATAATTGAGGATCATCTATTTTGAGGTGGTTGAGATTTTTGATTCCACTTATACACTAGTGGAGTAGATCTTGGGGCAAGTACTTCACATTTCAGTTGGTCCACAAAGGGAGTATTTTGTAACTACTACTTCAAAGAAAAAGACAAAGCTATTGAGCAAGGTGCCTAAGGTGGAGATTGATGAGATAGGATGGCCTTATAGGAACTTCAACCCATGACCAAGAGTTCTTATCAGAGTAATTCACACAAACCTCTTAGCTATCACACATCACACTCATGTGATTTCATTTGTCCTAATGGTCCTACTAGATTTAGAAGGGGAATGCTCATTGAACTATCCCCACATTATACTTAGGAGAATCAAGATAGTCAGTAAAGATGCTATTGTAGTGCCTTCTCCATCAGTCATGCCTACTCTTTTTAGGCATTGGCAAATCCTAGAACCTAAGGAGAATGACAAAGAAGTGCAAATTTTTTGGTGAGGATTTGGGATGTGAATTTTACACCCAACATGTCCCTAGGACACGATATGTAGTATAGCTCTTTATATTTCCCAAGCACTTTACTTTCCATGCTCATTAGTAAGGTGAAATGAGTACGAATGGTTTCGAGCATATAAGTGTAATTGTTTGGTAATCCAAGTAGTGTTATTACTTGGTTCACTCAATAGCATAACACTTGGTAACCCAATGATGGTTACATGAGCCCAAGACATATACAATAAGCCAAGAATGGTTGCTCATCACCATAGGATAGAATAGATTTACATTTTTGTTATTACTTAGACTTATATTTTATTCTCACTTTCATTATGTTTACACTTAAGAGTAACATGAGCCAAAAACATCAAGATATCAGATGCCTCACTTAGAGTTAAACCATACACTCGCACTTCACTAACTCAAAGTGAGAAGACAATGATCACAAACCAATTTTGAACTTCTAGCATACTTACATTATCCATCCACAAATTACAATCTAGTTATGTGTGTGCGCTTGTGACTTGTATGGTGGATTGTTGGAATACCTAGCCATTCATCACTCATCAATGTATGCATTATGATGTAGAATACTTTTAGTTATACAACATGCTTGAAATTGGACTGCTAGTATTTGCAACAAATTTTAGCCAAGTATTAATGATATCATTCTTGAGGATTAACTTTGAATATTACCTTTTTCTTTTTATTTGGTGGATGTCTCTTTCTTTCTTTCTTTCTTCTTCTTCTTCTTTATTGTTTTTTTTTCTTTTTTCTTTTAGGTAGACCTTTAAAATCTTAAATTAATAAAAAGGTAAGTTACATAGAATACATATTTAAGTATTATTAGAAATATAACTTTCCAAAGCATCCATAGGAATATGAAGCAAAAGTATACCTCGGTTTAGACCAGTAAGTAGGAAGGTGAATATAGTCTTAGTGAATCATCCATCTTGGAAATTACTTGAAGTATTATAATAAAAAGAAGAAACAACCACAATAACATTATGAAACTAATGCATTTAGTATCATTTCAAGACACCTGCAATAGACTAATACCCCAAAGGTAGAGTTGCATTTTGTATATTCTGTAATGTGCACACACCTTACCCATTGTAAAATTTCCAATTTTAAATATTTTATAATAGCTTGAGTAGTTTATTTTGTGTAGCACCATTTTTGACCTATGCAAAAAATGATAGAAAAAATAACCTATGTAGAGAGAGAAGCTAGTTGGCCTTTAAAAATGGGCATTTCTTTGCTTCCATATAATGAACAAAGATTTGAATTCTAAAAACCTCATAGGAGTTGTTAATGGTTACAGAAATATGCTATAAAAAAGAAAGGATGTTATTGGCTTGTCCTTAAAAGATGAGTGAAACAAAAGAACCACAACAAGCTTAATTTTGTGGCAATTCCAAAATATATGTTATAGCACTTTAACTTCAATGAAAATGAAAGTGGAAATATAAAATGGAAATGCTTAATTATATCTCGGTGAGATCACAAAGGGTCTATAGGATTAAAAAAATGTATTACAAGGCTTTTATATGGTCATGATGGGTCTTGAACACCTCATTAAGAAAATGACATAAAACTAATACCTCCAACTTAAATAAATATGGTAAAGTTGTTACATAAATTCTATATTTAAGTCTAAGAGTATTAAAGAAAAGATAATTGAGAAATATATGCTCTTCATCTTCTACTACTACATTCATATAAAATCTACATGCATTTTCTTCTTTGAAGAGTAATTCATCTCCTTGTTTCAATCAATAGATAGTAAGATTCCACCCAAGCATGTGTAATTACCATCTTACTTTATCTAGAAATAGCAATAGATAAATAAGTAGGTACTTTTGTTAACGATCCTCTTCAAATCTACTGTAAATAAAATTGTTTTTTTCTATAATTTTTCCACATGTTCTTCAATGTCTTAATAAGTAGGTATTTTTGTTAAGAATCCTCTTCGAGATCTATTGCAAATAAAATTGTTTTTTTTTTCTATAATTTTTTCTACATATACTTTAATGTCTTAATAAGTAGGTATTTTTGGTAAGGATCCTCTTCGGATCTAGTGTAAATAAAATTGTATTTTTATGCTATTTTTCCACATGTACCTCAATGTCTTTTGTATGATCCTTATTTTCAAATCCTTAAAGCTCAAATTTAAATCTTGATCTTTAATATTCTATTTTTGACACTATTTTTTCTTATCATTAAACCATCCTTTTTCTATAGTGACCTTATGGATAGGTTGGCACTAGGCTTAGCAAGCATATTTTTATAAAATTATACAAATTTTTAAAGAGTTATAATTTCTATAGATAACATAACTACTTCTACTCATAAAATATCATATAGAGTTTGAGCCTATACCTAAATTTCTAGTAACAAAAAATATTTTTTGACATATTCCAATCATTTTCATTATGTTGTAGATAATGTGGATCCCCAAGTTTCACTAACAAATAATAGAACTCACTAAACATGTTAATTGTATATTTTCTTACAAACATCCCATGCCAAAATTTGTTGTTGTGCACATTTACTATGAATTGGAATATATAGCATACATACTATTTGAAACCCTCTCAGTAATATAATCTTACCAAGAATATCTATTTGAAATTGAGATGCCTAAATACTTATATGAAGAGATAATTTTATTTTTCTCTCACTCACTATAAAAATCATCTACAAAGATCTTGTACTACACACCATCATTTTGGTTTTGCTATCATTGAATTTCATTCTTGAAATAGTACAAAAATCATCTAAAATTTAACCCATAAACTTTTAAACTTTGGTTTTTGCTATATGAATGACATTATCAGCAAACATTAAAATATTCATAGAAAAATTTCCAACTTTAATAGAATCTAATCCAATAGAGGACATCCATTGTTCTAATTCCTCAATGAAGATATTAAATAAAATGGGTAAAAGTGGGCATCCTTGTCTTAGCCCAATATTACTATTTACAATAAATGTTTCCTATGTGTTATTATTCAAGAACATAATTTGTACCAAACTATACAACTTCTAAACAGTAGATAGAAAGACTTTAGGAATATTAATATCTTACAATTACCTCTAAAATTTATACTAAATAATGAAATGAAATGAAACTTTATTACATCCTAAGATCCATAGGATCTATTTAACAGGTATTACATTTTCATGAAAAATAATGATAGACTTTACAAATTAAACAAGCACCCATGGGAACATCAAAATCAAATTATATAAATTTTTTATTATACAAGATTTTTATTTTGCTATTATAATGTTATCTCAAATAGACAATCACAACATAAGAAAGAAATACATATAACTCATCTTCAAGGACTTCTAATATGTACAACCTATAAATGAACTCTTCTCTGGGGGAGTTGAATCCATCTTCAACTTTTGATTCTAAGACGATGAAAACTTAGGTGAACTTACTAATAACATTCTTATACTTGATTGGAATATTAGGTGAGTAATAGTGAGCTTCTACATCTAGTTTATTAGATCTAATGTGGTGTAAATAAAATTATCTCTTTCCTTCCACATTAGAGCACATCTATGTTAAAACCTTCTACTTGACTAGTTGGTGAATATGCTTAGGATTTTGTTTCATGTCTTCCCAAGAGATATTCCATTTTCTCAATTATTACATCCCCTAAAAATATTAACTATGGTCTTGTAAATCCTTAAGAACTACTTTAGAGATTCTGTCTTACCTTAATATATACAAGCTATAAGTGTATGTAATGAATTGATACAAGGCTTATGTTTTTAAAGGTAATAAATCAAATTCACATAATAATATTGAGTAAGGTGTTTGCATCTTCACTGATGAATAATATGAAGAAAATGTTTTTATAGTCTTTCAATATATTTCCAAAGTTTAGCATTGAGCCAAGATCCCCAAAAGCGCATCCATACAATATAGTAGGATAGATTACAATTTGAAAATTTTAATTTTCTAATCTTCTAAGCCTAAAGCCTTAATTTATTACACTTGTTTTTAAAAACATACATAGCTTTGAAAAATTTTGCTATTTTTTATTTGATACACTTCTCCTATATATAATTATTCATATAAATGAGACCCAAATATTTAAAAGAATCTACTATTTTGACATTGGTACCTCCAAAATGAAAATTATAATTTTAGCTAAGAGGCCAACTCGTCTCGCAGGATAGGGGGGAGGGGGGAGTGCATTTGTTGCCCTCCATGTCACGCACCACGTAAGATCCCATGAAATGGGAAAAAACATGAACCGAAGAGCCACACCTTTTCGTATTCCCATTGCGCAGAATGTGAACTAAAGAGCCATAGTTTTTCATATTCCCGCTGCACACATAAAAAGGCCAAACACAACCAAATGCAGAATGGGAATGGGAATGAGAATTCCATTTCCATTCTATCTCTGTCTCCGTCTGAAACTGTTACTGTAGGCCACCTAGCCCAACTGAACCAGCTTCGATGATGCCAGCTTTGGAGCTCTACCAGAGCACTGGAAAGGCACCTACGATGGTGGCCCATGCTTCAGCTGCAATAACAAGCTCATTGGCATGCACTTCTTCAACCAAGGCAATAATAAGATAGTAGGCCAGTCGACCCTTGTTGCATCCTTGTTTAACACCGAGGGCCATGGCATGCACACATCATTGACAATCATAATATAATTTTTGCTATAACAGCTAAAAGATCCCTTCATTTAGGTTTCTTTTTTTTGGATAAAATTTATATATGAATTAAGCCAATATGTTTCTTGAGTAGCTTTGTTTGAATGTATGTTTTAAGCATAACATTTTGCAGGTAGGGGCAGGATGAGGGGTAGAGCTAGAGGCATTTGAGGAAAGACAGTAATGGCTACAGTTGAAGCTGCAGCCTGAGGGGAAGGGTCTTCTAAAGTTTCTGTGTCAACAATGGCCTTTGGTTATTGGAATATCTTTCTAGAAACAAACTTTTTGCCAATATTTTTATGTCTATTTTTGTTAATTTTTTATAGTGAATTGTAATGTGTTGAACATTACATTTTGATGATTTTGTGCAATTTTCATAGTTTCACTTCAAGTTGAGCTCTTCTATCATTAGTACTTAGCATGCCTTCCTATACATTTGCATTCCCAATGCAAAAACATTCCAAAGTTTGGTTCTGTTCTTTTTTCAATGCTTTTTGAAGTGACAAAGAATTCTGAAATTGTAATTTTCTACTACTATCTTGAGTAATCTTCTTTTGCTACATCCTTTTTCAATGTAAAAGAACATTTGTAAGTTCATTTTCTCTTTATCTCATTTTATATTTTGTGTAGGTTTTATCATTTCTATGGTTGTGCTTTGAAATTCAGCAGTTACCATGGAGTAGATGCATTCAGTTGTTAAGATTGTGACTACTTTTTCATTTGCGATATGCATTTTAATAAAATGAAAAAGCATTAGCATTTTTACTAGCACAAGAAAATTATTAGCCAATTTAAGATGTCGGCCTGACTTCGGTCATAATTTTAACAATTTTTCTTGCTTATTGGGAGGACTTAAAGAGTTCAAATTTGATAATTTTTCTTACCTTCTCGCATTCAGTGAAGCCTTTTCTTTATGTACATATTCTTTAATTGATGGAATCCAATAGATGATATGGTTGTTAACCTAGTAAATTTTAAAAATGAGAACTTCTGTACCTTTGGTAGCCTAGACTTTGGGAGGATCTTCAGCAAGATCATGCTGTGATGATCTTAGCTAATGCTGAGAAAAACAATGATGAGCACTCTGCCGATGCACATGTCTTGCCATAATAATAAATAACCAATTATTTATAAATCTTCCCTAGCCAAAGAGTCACTACATCNATGAATCTTATAATCCATAATATCTCAAATTATAATTATGGATTATTGCTCTAATTATAATAATCTTATAACATTTATTAGATTCCACAATAATTATAATATAATAATTATGAATGAGGTGTTAGTATCATTCATATATTGTCCATTGTAATAATAATATCAATATACAAAAGCCTTTGATATAATAATAACATTATTTATGCATTTGTAACATGATTTTTTATATCTCTACGAATGAATGTGCATTACAAATATATGTTGCAGTGCCAATTTAGTTTGATCTCTTCGTATTCCCTCACCCGCATGCACCACATGCATGGGAGCTAAAGAATCAGTGCAGGGGAGTTGAATCTCTACTCAATTAATGCCTCCTAACCCCTAAGCTGCCCATTCATCTCTTTATATTCCCTCACATGCATGCACCACATGCAAGGGTGCCAAAGAGTCACTACAGGGGAGCCGAATCTCTATTCAATTGATGCCCCCAAACCCTTGGGCTCCCCATTCATCTCTTCGTATTCCCTCACGTGTAAGGCCCGACGTGGGTAATAATGAATATTTATTATTATAAATGGTGGGTAATATTGACTATTTATTATTATTATAAACAATGAAAATTATGGTTATAGTGACGGTTACGATCATGGCAACGGTTAAGATGATGACAGTTACAGTGTGATGTAGTATTTAACGATATTGAACTTAGGCATCGTGTTACAAGATTAAGAGGTGAAATATTGGAATTCATGCATTTTTAGAAACATGGATTTTGCTGCTATTAGTCCCAATAGAGAAGGTGAAGAACACTTTCTTCAAGATCAGCAACAACAACCATCTACTGCAACAAGTAGTGCAACAAGTAATGCAATCTCTACTTATATGTGAAGGTGTAAGGGTAATGCTTATAGTTAACCTTTGACCTAAAGTAGGATTTGTGAATGGTGCACTTGGCATAATTCACAGTATTATGTATCTTTAAGGTAAATAGCCACATGCATTACCATTATACGTTATTGTCGATTTTGACTCCTACATCGGATGTGCCTTTGATAATGGTAATCCTCATCATGTGCCAATTGTACCTATGGTTCAAGCAGCATCTCGTCAATCACCATTACGGTTGGCATGGGCCATGATTATTCATAAATCTCAAGGAATGATACTAGATAAGGCTACTATTCACATTGGTTCAAGAGAAGTTATGGGTCTAACGTTTTTTGCATTGTCTGGAGTCAAGACCATTGATTCTTTAAAAGATTCATGTCCTTTTCATGTGCAAAGATACAGAAAGATTTCAGACACTAAACATCTCCAAAGTAGAATTGCACAAGAAGTTTGTTTTGCTCAGTTAGAGAATTAGGCATATTGAGTTTACACTTATTATAGTATTTTTCCTTTTTCTCAATCCTATTATACAGTGCTATAATGTTTGTTGCAATAATTGTGCAATGTATTCCTTCATCAACATATACGAAATATATACAATTTTATGTTAACCAATTTATTTTTGCCAATATATATTATTTGGAATGCAAATAGTGATGATAACTTAAAAAATAAAAAAATAATTAAATTCTACTCATACCCTGTGAAACCACTCCACAAGAGAACTTATGGGTCTAACATTTGTTGCATTATCTAGAGTTAAGACCATTGATTTTTTAAAGATTCATCCTCCTTTCCATGTGCAAAGATATAGAAAAATTTCATATGCTAAACATCTCTAAGTAAAATTGCACAGTAAGTTCGTTTTGCTAAATTGGAGAATTAGGTATATTAAGTTCACACTTATCATTGTATTTTCCCTTTTGCTCAATCTTATTATGCAACCCTATAATGTTTGTTGCAATAATTGTGTAATGTATTCCTTCATCAACATATATANAGTTATCATCACTATTTGCATTCCAAATAATATATACTAGTAAACATAAATTGGTTAAAATAAAAGTGTATATATTTCGTATTTGTTGATGAAGAAATACATTGCACAATTATTGCAACAAACATTATAGAGCTATATAATAGGATTGAGCAAAAGGCAAAATACAATGATAAGT
>MNCI01028412.1:8438-24985 GCA_015680685.1 Gnetum montanum | reverse complement strand
GCACATACACGAGGGTTGAACTGCACCATGGGCAAAGTTTCCAAAAGGACCATGCTCTTTGGCAGTGCAGCTAATCGGCCAGACTCGTGTTGGAATTCCTACCTCAAGAATGAAGTACACCATGAGAAAAGTTTCCTTAAAAAAATAAAACAAACAAAAAAATGAGGACCATGTTCATTGGCAGTGTAATAAGTTCTTGAGTGTGATGGGGTCCGGCAGCAATCCTCACCCTAACCTCCGTTTCCCCTTTTAAATTTAAGTTTTTCAAAAAGTGAAAAAGACAAAAAAAAAAGAAGAAGAAGAAAAACCAAGGAAAAATCCGAAAGTTGTGGCTTACTATGATCTAACATGAGCTTTTGCTCCCCCTCCTCATTAAGTTTTGTATAAGTCACTTGCTCAAAATAGTCTGCATACTTTTACTGTTACCTTGGGAGAATATTGAAAATGAGAGCTTAATTATATATATATAATTACACATATATATATCTATAGATCTTACTCAAAATACCAATAAATTAGATTTTAATGGTTGTTTGGATGGCCTATGTCGGTGTCTCTTTTGATTATTTGGTTACTTTGATCATGTTTAGAACATTATAGTTTATTTTCAAGTTTGCATTTCTTGTTTTATGCTGTTTTGTTTTCCCCGCCATTTGCATTTTCACTTAAAATTTTCAGTCCTTGCACTTGCATGCAATCTATAGTTTGGGGGCTAAGTGTTGAGGCCAACCTTACCCATGCTAGGCATAGGGCATTGTTTGAACCAATTTAATTATAACAATAAAATATAAAATTCTAAAATTAAAAAAAAATAGATTTCAAAAGAAAAATAAATTAATAATTGAACAAAATAATAAGTGATGCACATCTTAAAACACATCACCTGCCCACAAAATAAAAATAAAAATAAATAAAATGAGGACCGACCAATGTGCCTTTAAAAATAAAAGCTTAAGGTTTTTTTTTGTGTTTTTTTTTTATTTTTAGGTGGCAACAATTAGGGTTAGGTTTTCTCTTCTTCCACCGCCGCCGCTATAAATAAGGGGAGAGAAGGCAGATTTTAGGAAGCGGGCTTCTCTGGCAGGCAGATCGGGCTCTGCTGATAACAGTTTCGGTCCTAGGTTGCAGGTTCCAGGGTTCTGTTGGTCCGCCGTCCGCATCCATCTGTTCCACCGCCGCTGCTGTGCATCCTGCTCCTCCCTGGCTGCATGCAAAACTGCAACGTCTCTCTGCTTTCTGGCCACAACCAAGGTTCACATCCTCCACGTCCGCGGCACAGGCCTCTCTTCTTCCACCGCCGCCGCTGGTTTCCCACCGCTGCCGCTGCACATCCTTCTCTGCCCCGTCCGCACGCGAAACAGCGACCTCTCTCTGTTTTTCCACCCGCTGCAGCACGCCTGTGTCCACCTCCTTCCTTTGCCTTCGCTGTAGCCCGCGGTATCCTATTTTTCGCTACTGCCCGCGGTGGCCGCCTGCGATCTGCGCCACAAGTGGATTCGACACCGTCGTGCTCGTTTTCGGATTCTTCGTCTCCTCTGTCTGCAAGTTTTGGCGGAGTGAAAGCTCTGTGTTACGTCACGCGGAGAAGTTGCACGCCGTCCGCTGCTTTCGCCGTAAAAGCAAAGAAACTTGTCCACGGCCTTGCGACGCAGGCACCTTGGTCCACCGCCCACGCCTGTGCAGACGCTACAAAGAAGCAACAACACCTTTCATCCAAGCTCGCCCGCTTCCTCTCCAGAAACTTCACCGCAAAGCAAATTCCTTACCCGACCTCTCCAGGCAACAGCAACGATCCTTTCTGCGAAACGCTGCAGCCGGTGCACGAACAGGAAGAGGAAGCGTCACGTGAATCTCTGCAAAACACAGAACAAATTCCGACCACTGGCTCCGACGCTGCAAGCTCCCAGACAGAAAAGCCCTTTCGCAGAGCATCATCAAGAGAGGCCAAGAAATCCGACGCACTGCCACCGAACGAAGATGAATATTTAAATTATTTATCATTTCGCAAATTACACAAATTATTCTAAGTTTCCGATATCAAATTAAATTGAAGTACTTAAATATTAAATTAAATCTAAGCTTTTATATTATTTTTGTTTAAAATATTATTATTATCATTTGTCAGATAGCCCTCTCCAGCTGAGACTATTCCCGGGTTTCCGTACCCATACAGGAGGAGCCCTAGGCGATAGTCTCCTAAAACAAGTTTTCACAGGTGTTGGTGATGTGTCCAAAATTTACGCATCAACACTATCTAGGATTGCCTTAAGGATAAAGTAATCTTTTGGGTGCTTGCCTTCTTGTCAACATAGGATTCAAATTATACACCCCAAATTCCTATAAGTATGACATAATAAGGCAACATCACTTAGGATGTTCATATTATCAAATTTCACATATGTCATCATCATCTGATTTTGACTCCACAACCTCTTCTACTGCAGTAGCTTTGTCCTTACCCCTTTGGTAGGCATGTTCAGTTTCCTTCTTTCTCTTGTGATCATGATCACTATCTTGCTCTTTGAATTCCTCTATAATTTTTAGAGCTGTTTGGAATTTTTCATCCAAATATTTCCACATTTTGTTCATCTTAGCTTAAATTTCAAAAATATATTTTTGAATCAGCAAGGTTTTTTTGTTACATCACTTCATCAAGTGGTGCCTCCCCCTCACTGGCACAGAATCGAAACTTCCTTTTTCTAATGGAAGGATCTCAGTTATATTCTTCAGCACTTTTCCATTTCCTCAACTCTTTTTCTTCTTTTGCAACCTACTCAATCAACTTTTGGATCTCATAGGCTCTAAGTTTTGATAGTCTCCCTTGGGCATAAACCCCAAGGGTTCTCCTTGTTTCTCATTAGAGCTCATCTATGATATGGTGAAGCTACTCCTACTAAGAATAACCATGGCTAGGACATATGTGCAAAAGGGAATAATACCTACTCATGGCTACATCCAAGGGTTCATATGTTCCTTATCACCAATCTTGGATTTGCTGTCTTAAATTGGATACTATGAAGTATGTCTGATATTTTTTATTGAATAGCTTAAGCATTGTACTCCATCTGTAAATTGATTATGGTTTCAAGTGGTACCAACTTTCTGCTTCTTTTATAAGTGTCCTAGGAAACAACTTAAGTTTTTTCTAGTTGTTCTTTATGTTCTACAAGGCATAGGCATTATGAAAGGCTTGAAGATGGATCTATGGATTTGAGTTATATCTCCCCTCAAATCTAGGGATATTATTCATATCCAACCTCTTGATTCTACTATCTTTCACATGCTTGGTTGGAATTCTGACTGCCCCTATGGTGTTTAGCATGCTTCAAGTTACAAGAAAAGGCTCATCATCATCATGATTTCAATGACACCTATGATTTTCTCTATTATCCCTTCATTCATGATGGGGCCTACAATCATTATTGTCCCACCATCCACCTTCATCACAATTTCATCCTCTATTATGCAAGTTAAATTTAGGGGCAGAAGAAGAAGATGTAGATGAAGAGGGTGAAGAGAAAGAAGGATTGCCACCACCACAATATCCACCACCTTCTCTCTACTTGTCACAACCACCATCATCAAATTTGTCTTCATCATGATGCCTGCCTGAGCCCCTACCTTGACTCCCACTTTTTTCTAAACCTAAATTCTTGATAGTGGACTATAAGTTTGGGTTCAAACCTTCTTCACGAAAGTTAAGGGGTGGATAATCTTCATGTTGAGAACCCCTTAGAGGGAGGATCCTCATTATCTTTTTAGGTCAGTAGGAATAAAGGGTTAGTGAACTATTTCCCCTTCATAGCTTCATGGCACTTATCCTAGTGCCGATCTCTTTTGTGTTGTGATTTCATGGGATGATAGTCCCAATAGTTATGATATTCCATAATGTACTCTTCATGAAGATCCTGGATGCCCAACTAATGAGTAGTGAATGCCCCTACGCTCAACCATATGAATCACTATGTTAATGCATGATTTGGTTGAATTCGGTGGATTCTATGTCTTTCAGTACACTAGTCTCTAGGAAGTAAAATTACCCTAATAATCATTCATTATCTTTCCAATTACACTTGTGATATATAAAGGTATGATTAAGTGTTATCAAGACATATGATTTTTATTATTTTTATGTTTTACATTTTGGGAGCTTAAAATAAAGGATGAAAAGAATGAAGTAATTTAATTGCTAATTTAATCTAACTAACTACACCTAACTAATCTTAACATAAGCATCCATTCCTACTTTTTGTACACATCCTAAACATGTTTAACACTACTAGGTTACCAATCATTAAGCATTACATGAATTACAAAGCGTCAAGTGTATGCTCAAAGTGGTCATACTTATATGCTTAATTAATCACTACTTAATCTAACTTAGTTTAGCCTAATTAATTATTTAATTACTTAAAGCATTAAAGGAAAACACATAATACCTTCAATTCATAAATAAAAAATTAATTAGTTTCCAAGTATAACAAGGTTTATCATAAAGCTCCTCTTTATTGCCACACACACTATTGTGCTCAGTTACAACAATGCTTGAATAAAGATCTGTATACTCTTGACTCCTACTACACGCACTTAGAAAAATATTCTAACATCCAAATGACAAATCTACAAGAGCTCTACTAAAACTATGACAAAACATGTTATAAATATGGTGGGTGAGCACGTATCTATAGGCAAAAATAGACACTACATCAATAGGGCCACATTAACGCATCAAATCATGCATCGATGGGGCCTAGTCGATAGAGCCTAGTTGATGCAACTAATCCATGATTCATCACTAACCTTTTAAGAGTTTGGAGCAACATTCTTGGAATAGATCAGTCATGTGATAACACAATGTTACCCTTCATGTCTCTCCATTGCAGTTGTTCATCTTGATGCAAGATGAAGGTGAAATTTAGTACAAACTTATTTGGATGAGTGGACACCACTTTGAATTCTTAGGGTAACAATGGTTTTGATTCATCATGCCTATGAGAAGAAGACATTTTGGATTAAAAAAAATTCAGTGTGCTTTAATTATAATTATAATTTTTATTTTTTGAATGAGTGCAACTTTAGAATTCCTTCCAATGATCTTAAATAATTTTCACTAAGTCTTAGATAGTGCATGTATCAAACTATAAGTCCCTAGCAACGGTGCTAATGATGAGTGGTGACTAGATCCT
Organism: Gnetum montanum; assembly: GCA_015680685.1. NCBI lineage: Eukaryota > Viridiplantae > Streptophyta > Gnetopsida > Gnetales > Gnetaceae > Gnetum > Gnetum montanum. The sequence goes on along the minus strand of MNCI01028412.1, from coordinate 19,799 downwards.
ACACCCAACCATACGAATCACTAAGCATTCATGCATGATCCAAACAAATTCCATAGACTTATAGCCTTCTAAGTACACTAGTCTCTAGGATGTAAAACTAACCATTGTAATCGTTGTCTTCCCAATTACATTTATGAAATGCAAAGGTATGGTTAAGTGCAACTGAGGCCTTTGATTTTTATCATTTTTTGTGTTTTCTATTCTAAGTCACCTAAGAATAAAGAATAAATAATTATATATTTAATTGCTAATTTACTCTAACTAACTAACATTTACCTAATCCTAACATAAGCATATGTTCCCACTTTCTATACACATCTTAAACATGTTTAATGCTACTAGATTACCAAACATTAAGCATTACTAGGATTACTAAGCATCAAGTGTATCCTCGAAGTGACCATACTTATTTGCTTAATTAATTGATATTTAATCTATCTTAATATAGCTTAATTTAGCTTAATTTAATTACTTAAAGCATCAAAGGAAATTTCTTAAAATATTAAATGCATAAAGAAAATAATTAATCTATTTCAAAGTGCTACAAGGTTTATTAGAAAGCTCATCTTTATTGCCACACACACTGCAATTCTTAGGTACAAAAGTGCTCGAATAAAGATTTGTACACTCTTTGACTCCTACTGTAGGCACTTAGAAAAATATTCTAACTTTCAAGTGGAAAAATTGCTAGATCTTTGTTACAATTATGAGACTTATACTATAAATGTGGCTGGCAAGTGTGTATTTTTAGGTAAAACAAGAAGCCCCATCAATGGATACACATCAATGCCCTACATCGATGGGATCATGTCAATAAGACCTTGTCGATGTCGTTGATGCGGCCAACCATAATGTTTCATCAACAATCTTAACTCAATTATTAGCATATCAACATTGACTTTCCACAAATTATGATCAAGTTACACATGAACACTCATAACTTGTATGGTTAAGTGTTGGATTGCTCCACCACTCATCATTGGTGCCATTGTCAGGGATAGTTAATGTGTGCTAAGTAATTGATTTCACAAAGTTCATTGTAGTAAGAACCAAAATTTAATCTTCTTAATCTCTAAGTAATTCTAACAAACACACACTTAATCAAGCATCATAATGAAAACATGGCTTCAACAAAAGATACACTATCACTTGCCAAAGAGATGAAAAAGGACAATCACAACATAAATGATGAAGAAGACTAGAGTATGTTGATGCAGGCAAGAATCTTGTAAGCTCATGATGATCCATATTATCCTGATTTTACCTTCATTTTCCATCAAGATGGTCAAATGAGTTGGAGAGACTTACAGGGCAACATTGTTCTACCTCCACAGCATTCAACAATAACAATGCTTCACATAAGAATCTGAGTCATGTATAAGAAGGGTACCATGTGACCAAATACATGGTGAGGCCCTATGAACCCATAGAGGCACAAGTGAAGAGAGATGTTGCTATGAAGATTAAACATGCCCACAATAAGGGGAAGCAAATCTACTCTCCTATTATCCTAAAAGAACTAGATGGTGATGCATTCATAGCAGAAAAACTCCACTGGGATCATGACGTCGATTCTCAAAAGCCTATTATTTGATTAGAAGAACTTGTCAAGGTATAACCGCATTCTACCTTAGTAGAGACACCCTGAAGAGAAGCCAAAGACTCTAAATATAAGCAGGACTCAAGGCCAAGAGCTTTTGCTAGATTTCAAAAAGAAGACTATCAAAGTCACAGAAGGAGGACTAGCCAACACCATTCTTCCATAGCTTCATCTTCATCTTCATGATTGTCGGTGGACTCAAACAAAAGGAGACATAAGTATAGTAACCATGATAGGGAAAGGCATTGAATTCATGATCAAAATGACTATTGCCCAAGGTACTATGATGATGAAGATGAAGAACATGAGCTAAGAAGAAACGAAGATAGGCATGGGAATAGAGAGAGGTATGAGCATCAAAGGGGACATTGCTACAACACAGCAAACAAACCTTATAAAGGCAAAGAGCCCCTACTTGTAACTCAAAGGTTGATAAACATATGGAAAGCTATTTATATTCCAACCAGGCACATAAGAGATAGCCACATTAAGTGGCTAGACATGAACAACATGCCAAAATTTGAGGGTGGTTGCAATGCTGATTCACAACACCACCTTTAAGCATTCCATGATGCCTTTTCCCTATAGAACATAGAGAGTGACTGGTAGAAATTAAAGTTGTTCCCAAGGATACTTATTAAAGAAGCTAAAAGGTGGTATAGATCAATGGAATCGAAATTAATCAAGAGATGGAGTACCATGTTGGAACTTTTTTAATAATAAATACCAAACTTATTCCTGGGTGTTCAATCTTCAAAAAAAATTCAAGGATGGAAGCAAGGGACCCATGAATCCCTTGATGTGGCAATCAGCCAATACTATTCACTGCTACATAGGTGCCCATGCCATCGATTTTCCCAAATGAAGAAACTTAGGCACATCATCAATGGGCTAAAAAACAAGACCAAAAAGACTCTTGGGGTTTATGCCCAAGGTCAATTATTAGACATGTCTACCCATAGAATCCAAAGACTTATTGATCAAGTGGAAAAGGAAGAAGGTGAATTAAAGAAAAGAGATTTAGCAATAGAGTATAATAGAGACTCATCCATTCATAAAACAGATGTACAAATATGTGATCCATAAGAGGAAACCTTGGACAAGTTAGTACACAAGAAAATGCTACCTGTTTCAAAATCTGTAACTGATATTGCAGCAAAGGTAGAAAAACTGTGGGATTCAGCAGATGAAAAAATTTCAACAACTCTGAAAATTATGAAGGAGAGAACTAAGTAGGCCCTTGTCAAAGGCAAGTAAAAGAAGAAGAAAAGAGACTTTAGACAAAAAGGAGTTTAAACTAAAGTTTTGAAGTAAATCTAATCTATTACCATTCCTTTGGGACAGATCAAAGATGTGGTGCCACTATCAATGGGTGGCCTTATCTAGCTAATTTTCTTGTAACCAACATGAAAAATGATGTTAAGAAATTTCCACTTATTATGGGGAGAGCATGGCTTAGCACTATGGATGCTAAGTTAAGAATGAAAGATTTATCTGTAGAAATATCTAAGGAAGACATGCATAGAACCATACATACGCAGTGGATTCCATGTTTACTAATGATAAAGAAGGATGCGGTTGTGGACCGACACTTCAGAATGCCAACACAATCATTACACAAGCCCACAACAAATGTGAAATACAAGTGTGTGCACAAGAAAGAGCATGGGCCACTAAACCAGAAGACACCGAATGGCCAAAAACTAACTTACAATATTCCAAAACATACATGGAATAATCTAACTCACTTATTAACTCCTCTTCTAAGAAAATGAGTCCAACTAAGAACATACAAACAAAAATATTAAACCATAATCATACACCAATAGACAAAGGAAATAAGAGCTTAGATGATCAAAATTCAATTACCATCAAGATTATCTAGGACAATAACCGAAACACTAAATCATTATGGATGGTAAGTGAGAAATCTAGAGTGTATGATCCAAGGGATCTAGGGTCCATTTTCTGAACACTCACCCATGAGTTCAGTTGTGGGGGAGATGCCTTACCTTGATTTAGGAACTAATTAGTGCCTTTTTAAATCTTTTTGTTTGTCATTTTTGTGGTTTATAATTTTCGTTACACCTTTTTCTTTTCTTCTTACTTTTCTATTTTCTTAATACATTCTTCTCATTCTTTTATACTTTTCCATTTCTTGATAATTTCTTAGTTCTTTGACATTTTCCAATTCTTTGATGATTTTTCATTCTTTTCATCTTTTTCATTCTTAATATCTTTTACAAGTTTTCATACTTTGTTTTCATTTCACTTGTACATGATTTTTTCAAATTTCCATTAAAAATCATCAATATGTTCATCTAACATCCATGATTTTATGCTAAAAATCATATGAAAATATTGATATACTTTTATGTTCTTATGAAGATATTGATTTTATTAAGGAGTTGAAAGTTAGAAAAGATTTAGTGGAGTCTTGCCATCATAATGTAGCATTTTTGTTACAAATTTAAATTATTTTTCATACAACAAAAAATAAGAATTAAAAAAAAAATAGAATACAACTTAAGTTTTCATTATTTCAGAATTGAAAGTGAGATTGATTCAACTTTTCAGAAAAGAGCGTATTTATAGGTTGCAGAAGCCATTGAAGATGAGTTACATGTATTTCTTTCTTATGTTGTGACTACCTATTTGAGACAATGTTATAATGTTATTGCAAAAAAATTGTATGATTTGGTTTTTATCCCCATTGGTGCTTGGCCAATTTATAGAGTCCATCTTTATTTTTCATAAAAATATAATATTTATCCAATAAATCTGATGGATATTCAAATGCAATAAAGTACTTCATTTGTTTTAGAAATGTCATAGGAAAATGCAATATTTTTATTTAAAGGAAAGCAACGGAGAGATGATGTTATAAAAATGTACACAATATGTTCAAGAAATGATCAGTGCTGACGTGATGTTCTAAGCAATTGTGTTGTTTTACATTAAATGCAGAACAGAGCATACTCTGCTTGTTTGTAAAAATGTAATTTACTGGTCGCTGGTGGAGCAGCAATAGTCTCGTTTTACATTAAATAGATAACAGAGCATACTCTACTTATTTGTACTTTACTGGTTTGTGGTTGAGCACACAACCTTAAGACATCATGGTAATACGTTGTGGTTTTGTTTTTTAACTTACCTGGTTAGTTATTTGTTAATTTGCAACTGAAATGCTTTTTTCGTTTTAATAGCGTAGGGTGATGGCAAGTCCCTGGTTTAATGCTTACCTGTATACAGGGATGGTGCAAAAGACCATTAGCAAAATTTGAGAGATCGACATTCTTAAAGTGCTACCTTTTGACATTCCCTACTATGCATTAATATTGGGAATTTCCTATGCGCCGGAGATTCGCGATTTCAGGTAAATTTTCACGAACTGTTCGCGCTGGATTCGGATTAAGTACACAAGCGCATTAAATCCGCAATGGGTACGTATTTCATTATTTCATAATGTCTCTGCTGAAAAAAAGAAAAAACAAAACATACAATTCTTTATTTAGCAGGGTTCTATGGTAATCCTATTTCATAACTGCATAGATTAACGACAGTGTACAATTCATTCTCTTATAGATACATTTCTTTAATGCTCTAATAACCATCCCATTTAACTTGTAACTGTGTATGCTCTAATAAGCATACACAGCATTACCTCTTATTACATTAATTTTAAGCATGACGTGTCTTTGGGGGCTGCTTTTTTGCACCATGTTAACATCAGTTGCTATTCAAGATATTGCCAACCTCAAGCTTCGTAGGCTGATCCACACCACTGCAGTGAACGTGGCCAATTCACCAAGGTTTGCGAATTGGCAACAATGGAGAGGTCAAATGCTAGGATTGTGCATGTCTCGTTCTTTCCAGCCAAGTTATCTCATTGCATGGTCTGTTCTAGCCTCTTCCATTTTCTTTGCTGTTATCATTTCTTTATCCATTTACTTCATTGGTATTCTACTAGGAATTTCCCAATTATTTTCAACTTACTCCATTGCAGGCCCAATTATATTCCTGATTCGGGTGTCCGTCCAATCTTTATTCATAATCTGCAGGTGGTGTGTCATTTGCCAAAGATGGATGCAATCTGTGATCTTCTGCTCTAAGGTTCTCTCTCATGTGCACTTCCTTTGTTTTCCCAATTATTTCATTTCTTCAAAATCAAAAATTTCTACGTAAGAGCTGCAAAAGAAATTCAACACAATTGACAGATTCATATTTTAGGTGATGATAAAACCACAGATTTTAGTTTTAGTTGATAATAAAGATTTTAGATTACTTTCAAAGATGCTCACAGCTAAGCTATGTTGCAGTTTATTATGGTCTGGTGCAGTAAGCTATGTTGCCTATTTTCTAAGCTGTTACTGTACCCGAACCTAGTGATTAGGGTATCCATGGGCTCCCAGGCACTCTGTGAGTACCGTAGGTTTAACCAGCAACTAATACCAGATCTAATAGGAGAATTTCATGCAGCTAAAGAGTATCTGCTAATGTTAGACAAGGAAAGCAGTTTAGCTGTGTGGGTTGCAAATTTGAGTTTTATTGATACAATTCGATGTAGGCTGGAAGAGTCTACGGCCAAAGGTAAAGAATGCATGGAAATTCAAATATTGTTCAGCAAGGCCAAGGAAGCAGACGTCCACGGCAATTCATGTTTTACTGCTGAAAGGTATGTAAAGCCCTTATTACAAGGAAATGTTAAAATTAAGTTAAGTTTGATTTGCAGTATCTGTTAATCAAGATGATAGTGGTTTCTTTGCTGGCAATTCTGTTAGAAGTCTCTGCTGTCTATGAAACTGTCATTCTGAAATTAGAAGAAAAAGGCATCCAAATAGAAAACAATGTTCAGGATAAGAAAGACAATTTGGGGAAGTGCATTAAAGCTGTTGAGCAAGCATGGCAGATTATGAGTGTCTAGAGACCTTAAGCATGGAGACCAAACAATTAAGCAACGACGCAGATGATGTGTTCAAAGAAATCAAGGAGACCAAATGCACCTTCCGGTGGCTGAATCATGATCTTCCTCTGGCGAAAACTGAGAGCCTTCGAATTGCTGTGCAGAATCTCAAAAGCATGGCTGAAAAGGAAGTCGAGAAAAGCTGCCACAATGATGAATTTCATTGTATAAACTAGAATCATGCAGTTTCTGGTGCACATTGCAGAGTATATTTGCAACAGGATTCTAATGGGCCAAGCCACTGACCTTGAAAAAATTGAGCAGATTACAGGTTTCTTGGAAAATCTTGAAAGATTACTTGCATCAACAGTGCAGCATGGCGTTCTAAAAACTTTTGATGGCTTCCACCAGTTTTTGGAGAAGTGCGGCGACTGCAGTGATCTGGATGAAAGCCAAATAATCAAACTATGCAGTTCTATGGCTATGGTTTTCCGAATTCTCGAGGTTGTTAAAAACCAATAAATTGCTCATATCCTATGCAGTATTATAGACAAATTTCAAATAGCTTTCCTTACGCTTCTTATGGTCTTGTGTTTCTACATGGGTGTGTGGTCATTGATTGCTTTGTGCTCTGTAAAGGGTATGTACTTTAAGAGACATCTGTATACCAAATTACTAAGTTAAGCTTTTGCTTCTTTATGCAAATGTATGTAAATAAACAGGTTTCTCTTGTTTTATGAATTGCCCTATGCTTATTTCGCTCGCCGTCTCTACAGAGTTTTCCCTGTTTTCTATACCAATTTCTATTTTAAACTTGCTGCTTTTTGTTGCCTTGGGTTTTCTAATGCATAAAGGAACATGATTTGTGGTAATTAAGAGGTAATTAATATTAGGTACTCTTTAGCTGCATGAAATTCTGCTATCCGATCTGGCATTAGTTGCTGGTTAAACCTACGGTACTCACACAGAGAGCCTGGGAGCCCATCGATACCCTGATCACTAAGTTCATGTACAGTAAAAGCTAGGCTCAGTAAAAGCTTAGAAAATAGGCAACATAGCTTAGTGCACCAAATTATAATAAACTGCAACATAGCATAGCTTAGCTGTGCTCAGCTAAAATCTGAAGCAACGGTGTTGAATTTCTCTGACAGCTGTTACTTAGAAATTTTGAATTTTGAAGAAATAAAATAATTGAAAAAAAAAAAAAGTGTACATGATGGACAACCTTAGAGACAAGAAGATCACAGATTGCATTTATCTTTCGCAAATGACACACCATCCACAGATTACGAACAAAAAACTGAATGAACACCTAATTCAGAAATATAATTGAATTTGAAAATAATTGAGAAATTCCTTGTAAATATCAATGGAGTAAATACACGAAGAAAAGATAACAATAAAGGAAATGGAAGAGGTTAGAAAAGACCGTGCAATCAGATAACTTGGCCCGTGCTGCTGTCGGAGAAAAAGAAGAACCGATGCCAACGAGAGAAGAGTAGGCCCGATCTGCCCTTGCTGATCCGCTGCTGCTCAATGAAGAGAGACCCACCGGGGGAGCCCCGCTGGTTTTCGGCCCAGAAGAGCAGAAAGAGACCGTCGCCTCGTCTGAGCCGCGTCCCTTTTCTGACGGGAAAACGTGAGGCCTCTGCTAAAAAAGGAAGCCCTGCATCAGATGACCGCTGGCACCCGCCTACAGGGGAGAGAGAGACTCTGAGGCACCTGCCGTGCAGGGAGACTACGCTGCTCCTGCCGTGCGCAAAAAATAACCCTCCTCCCTCCCTGCTGCTTTCTGGCCCGACATGGCTACTTTGGTAACCGAAGGCTGAAGGGCCAAGTTTGGGTAAATACCGGAATCAAGTTTGGGCCGTGGCGTGCGAGGAAAACATTACATCTGTATGGATTGGCCTTTGGAGCATCCAAGGTTCCGCCATGACTCACATTCACGCGTGTTTATTGGTCATTGCTGGTTTTTGCTCTTTTTCTCGTATCTCTGCCGAAAAAAACGAAAAAGCAAAACGGGGTCATCGTCATGGGTCATGAGTCATGAATATGATGACAGACGGACGGTTGCTTGTTCAACTGTTTTTAAAACTGTTTGTTTATTTACCAACCAAGCCCACCTGGCCAATGGCCATATGCAAGCTCATGGTGCTCTGTTTTTAGTTTCCCTTCATCATGACGAATGTTTTCAATCATCGTAGGTGAGGTGAGTTGGGCTGTCCTACTTTAGTTGTTTCTTCTTATAATATGGTTGGCTTCAACATGGCCCTACAATGCTACTCACAGGACGTTGAACAAAAGTATTAACAGACTTGATTTGTTAGAAATTTGCTTAGGCTTGAAGCTTAATTCATTCTTGAAAAGATTGGATTGAGTAACAAAAGGATTTGATTTTATTGTTGTCATTTGGGTTATTGCAAAAATTATATGTTTGGCTAGATTATGGCTCTTGAGTAAGGAAATGGATTTGGTGCCCTCTGTACCTTTTGCAAATTTTCATGCGACAATGTAATGGTGATATTGCANGGTGTCGGACCCCAAAAAGAGAATTTTATTAATTAAATGAGAATAAGTACATGATCAACATCTGAACATATTGATGGATAAACAGGGAGAAAAACAATGACAAATGCGATTGTTGAAAGAAAACATCTTGAAACATGATCTTTCTCAGGGTGTGGGAGTACATGCCAGAGAAGGGAGTACATGCCAAAGAGCTACCTAATGCTGAGAATCCTTAGGAACTGCGAGTTTATAAGACCATGAGAACAACAAAGAGCTCAAAATGCTCAAAATTATGATGATAACACACTCCGATGTAGCAAATCGAGATTGGAAAGAGTGCACGAGTTGGTGTATCTGCTCCAAGGCTGCAAACAATAAAACAACTGATTAGTATCCAACTTTAACTTAAAAGTATGAGATAAAATTTGGAAATGCACAAGGCGAAGAATTTGAGATTTTTCCATAATATTTAAATGGTTAGAGTTGGACGAATTAGTGTTATGGAAAAGAGCAGTGCATCTGCGCTTCCATATAAAGTAAAGAACGAGGGGCCCAATAACTTTTCAAAGAAACAGAAGGTCAAAAGAGGGGGTGGCCAAAAAGCCGAATAAGATATTCTCATGGGAAAATGTGCACAAAGGAAAAACCCTAGAAACCCATTCCCATGAAGACTGAGCAAAAGGGCAATGCCAAAAAACGTGGACAAAATTTTTAGGACCTCCACAGAGAGGGCAGGTAGGGTTTGAAATCCCAAGGTATTCACGACGTTTGCCGATAGGCAGGCCTTGATGCAAGAGGCACCAAAGAAATTGCTTAATTTTTGGAAGAGTCGGAAGCCTCCAAACTTGTGAAAAGAGAGAGAGCCAAAACTGTTCAGACTCTTCTTTGTGCCATGATTGATTGCAACGGTTAACAATCGTAGAGGAATCATGCAACAATTGAAAGGGCACATGACGTTTATAGGGTAGAAGGTTCGATCCATTAGTCCATTGAAGACCTTGGAAGAGACTAGGAACCGAAGCTTCCACATGCAAATTTTGATGAATGAAGTGATGAAGTCTATCAAGGCAATGGTGCATAATTCTGGAAACCCCATATAAGTTTTCGAACATATCCCAAGTAATCCACTGATTGGTGAGACAAAAACAGCTAAGGGAAACAACTTCCTTTTGAAACCATAGGGGCAGCCACCAAGGGCAAATCTTAGAAAGAAGAGTAGGATTGATATGTATATTATTCCAATTCACATGAGAATGTAAGACTTGCCAAGCCTTCCAAATGTTTTTTATGATATATGATATTTAATTTTTAGAAAAAAACTAATATATTATATGATATTTAATTTTTAGAAAAAAACTAATATATTTATTTATTTTTTAGGTATATGTACCTATTCACAATCACGAATCCTCAATTCCTCGCTTCCACTTACCGGAACTGCAGCCACGTTGGCCACCACCACCGCCTAACTGCCCGCCACTTCTGTAAAGACTGCAAACACAACAAAATGAATCGCTGAGATGTGTAGCCGCGAATACATTTACCTTAGTGCACGCAAGGTGAAACTTCAAAGCTTGTGACAACAAAGAAAGAAATGGTAAGCCATTTAATGGGTAATATGGTACCTCTCATGGTAAATGCGCAGGAGAAGTTGTCCAATCTTTTCAAAGTGAGTTATTCCAATTTCTAAGGATTTGAGGCGGATTCGGTGGTACCATTATTTATTTAAAAGTGTTGTCCAGCAGTTTGATGGCCCTACAAATTTGTTAAAGGCAAACGGATCTCAAGTAACCTTTTAGTTTTCGGTGGATTAGCGCCTTGCTTGATCATATTCCTTCCTTCGCCACACGAATTGTTGTTGATTCATTAATTTTAAATCCCTTATTGAAATAATTTTAAAATTATATTAAAAAAACTGTGAAGTTTGACTATATATATTGCGGAATCAAATCTGTTGAACATGGCTGTACCTAGCATGTGACCTCAACACTAACATGGTGCAAAAACAGCCCCCAAAGATACATCATGGTTAACATTATCAGAGTGTGTTCTGGATGGCCGTCCTCCGACGGTCTATTGGTCTATCAGCAGCCGATATAACCACACTGCGTCCAGCTTCTTGAAGAAAAGCCACTGCGCGTATAGCTCCATGAATGCTTGGTAAAACATGGATCCAAGGCTGATGACAAGGGCTAACATATCTCCTGAAAATACTTTACTAATGTTTCCCATTGTTGGAAGAAGGTAGCCCATAAACACACACATCATCACTCTTTGGGCCAGCACAATAGCTCCAAGCAAGCAAGCATACGACGCTTCGATCTCATACTTCTGATCTAGTAAAGGTGGG
>MNCI01028408.1:105521-120428 GCA_015680685.1 Gnetum montanum | reverse complement strand
CCCAAAAATTTGAGCCTACTGTTACATGCTATGACACTCTCAAGCAACTGCAACACACAATATGGCACGTGAGCATGAGTGCAAAATTGAAAGAAATCTCTTTCCAAAAAAAAAAAAAAAACAACAAAAAAAAAAGAAAAAACAAAAAAAGAAAAAGAAAGAAAAAGAAAAGAGCAAAGAGCAAAATGAACCACAAGACCTTTGGCACTTCCCATGAGCGCCAGGCGGGAAGGCAGTTGTCTTGGAAACAAACACTCATGTCTCAAAAGCTCAAGTAACATCTCATTGCGTAGCTTTGGCTCTCCACCAACAGGTTTTCTTAAACACCAAGCAAAGGTCCTGTTCCTCCAGAGAAAGTAACCCACCATCACATGGCCAACAAGTCCTCTTAAACACTAAACAAGAGTCTTGTTCCGCCAAAGGATGCACATCTCATGCCTTGATTCCGAGTCTGCTAAACAATGGCTATTTTCAAGGATCATCATGACCCGTATACACACTAGAGCATTCCCTTTACCATGCATAATCCCTTGATCATTTCTCAATCCCCGTAATTTCCATCTCCCAATCCAATTACAAGCTTCATTTCCCAATACCAGGTACTTTTGAACACAATGCGATGACATCTGGCCAAGTGCCAAAGGACAATGTTTCTACCAAGTTTGCTTGTGGTGTTTTGTACTTCTTTGAAGATGCCTCTCGGGTTAATTCCTCCAGACATCAACAAAGAGGGGCCAATGAAACACCACAAAAAATTTTGGCTAACACTTGAATACAGAAATTAAGCTAAGTCATGTGGGTCCTTAGCATGACCAAGCTTGAAAGCCTCAAAATAGCATCAAATGAACTCAAAGCAAGCAAGTAAAAGTTCCCTGGGACCCACAAAAGACTACGATGACATCTGGAATCAAACTTGGCAAATTTTGAGCTCAAAATACTTGGTTTTCACTAAGTATGCATCCTGTACGCTGGCCTACACATGCCCAGCGTAAGGCCTAGCGTACGACAACTTTTGGGGCTCAAAAACTCCTCAAAACATGCTAAAGTGGAGTGTCTAGACCCCCCAGGACCTTTCCCAGGGTCCCCAGCAGGTCGCAGGCACTTGAAGATTTGATTTTGGGCTCCAAATGATGGTCATTCATTCCTCTACGTCCAGCGTATACGCCCGGCGTAAGCTCAACGTAAGCCCAGCGTAGAGAGACTTTCGGGCCCCAGAAATGAGTCAAAACGTGCTAGAACTAAGCGTCTGGACCCCCCAGGACCTTCCCCAAGGTCCCTAGCAAGTCTCAAGTACTTGAAAATCAAATTTTGGGCTCCAAATAATGGTCATTCATTCCTCTACGCCCAGCGTATACGCCCAACGTAAGCCCAGCGTAGAGAGACTTTCGGGCCCCAGAAATGAGTCAAAACATGCCATAATTGAGCATCTGGGCCCCTCAGGACCTTCCCCAAGATCCCTAGTAGGTCTCAGGCACTTGAAAATTGAATGTTCGGCTCCAAATGATGGTCGTTCATTCCTCTACGCCCAGCGTATACGCCCGGCGTAAGCCCAGTGTAAGCCCAGCATAGAGAGACTTTTGGGCCCCAGAAATGAGTCAAAACATGCTAGAACTAAGCGTTTGGACCCCCCAAGACCTTTTCCAAGGTCCCTAGTAGGTCTCAGGCACTTGAAAATCAAATTTTGGGCTCCAAATGATGGTCGTCCATTCCTCTACGCCCAGCGTATACACCCGGCGTAAGGCCAGCGTAGAGAGACTTTCGGGCCCAAGAAATGCATCAAAACGTGCCAAAATCGAGCGTCTAGACACCCTAGGACCTTCCCCAAGGTTCCCAGTAGGTCTCAGGCACTTGAAAATCAAATTTCGGGCTCCAAATGATGGTCATTCATTCCTCTACGCCCAGCGTATACGCCCGGCGTAAGCCCAGCGTATACGCCCGGTGTAAGCCCAGCGTAGAGAGACTTTCGGGCCCCAGAAATGAGTCAAAACGTGCCAGAACTAAGCATCTGGACCCCCTAGGACCTTACCCAAGGTTCCCAGTAGGTCTCAGGCACTTGAAAATTGAATTTCGGGCTCCAAATGATGGTGATTCATTCCTCTACGCCCAGCGTATACGCCCAGCGTAAGGCCAGCGTAGACAGAATTTCGGGCTCCAAAAATGCATCAAAACATGCTAGAATTGAGCGTCTGGACCCCCCAGGACCTTCTCCAAGGTTCCCAATAGCTCTTGGGTACCCAAAAATCAATTTTTGACCTTAAAATGAAGCATTTTCATGTGTATACGCTGGGTACATTTTTGGCTTACGCTGGCATGCTATACGCTTACGCTGGCATCCTCTACGCTCAGCATCCACAGCGTATACGCCTAGCGTATACGCCAACAAATGTAACACTTGTAAATTAAATCCGGCCTGATGTAGCGTATACGCCCAGCGTATNAGTTTACATTTTGCCCAGATTTATTGCAGTTTTCTTTGTTTTTCAGTTTACGTTTACAGGCTCATTTACATTATCGTGCTTGTTTACGGTTTACATTTAACGTGCATTGTTTACGTATAACCCAACGTGTTGTAGCGGCAAATGTTGGGGAAGTCCTTGTTTGATTCGCGTGCGGACCATTCAAGGCACTCTGCCTTCGTCCATTCCAGCTTGCCCTCAAGCGGAGGCAGGGTCGACTGTGCTTGTCCGTAGATCTTTCGGTGCTTGTAACGTTCCAGCCTTGCACCGACGATTTCGATCAGTACAGGCAACATCATTGCGGTGGAGCTAGCGTTGATGGTGATAGGAGTTGCTATGAGTGCAGATGTTCTAGAATCCCTACCAAAGGCATGCATTCTCAGTTCAACTCTGGGATCAGCTTTCACAGAGCTAAACATCATTTCAGCCAAGGCGTTGGCAGGGGGATGGAGGATGACAATATTGTGTCTGGGCCACAATATTACTGGAACTCTAGCAATGGGCACTGGTCAAGGAACTATCATCAGGGTGGTCGGCCTTGGCGGCGGTAGGTCCAGAGGGCTAGTGTGATACCATACGACATCTTCGGATGGTGAACATGATGCCAAGGGTGGCAACGCTACGTGCATTCTAGATCATGTTCCCACTGTGTCATGAATTGAGTTCTAGAGTTGCAACCTTACACCCCTCACATCAGCATTATGCACGCTTGTTTGATGTGTACTTGGCGTAGATGCGTGCTAGGGATGTGACACGAACTTAGTTTAAGGTCCTAGTGAACCTTGTGCTAGTTTAGAGTCCCAACAGACTACTATGCTAGTTTAAGGTCCCAACAGGCCATACATACTAGTTTTACGTTGTAGCTGATGGTTGCATCCAGTTTAACGTCATAGCAGATGCTGCTTGTTGTTGTTGCCAGTTTATTGTTGTAGTGGACGATGCTTGATGCCACTAGTTTAATGTCATTTTAGACACTACTTGATGTCTCTAGTTTAACATCATTACAAACGCTGCTCGATGTCGCTAGTTTAACATCATTGCAGATGCTGCTTGATGTCGCCATGCTTCAGATGTAGTACAGCTTGAGGTACAAGTGATTTACTGGGTTGGCAAACTCATTGTCGTCCATGTCCACCAGCTTGAAGGCTCCATTCCCGAAGGCTTTAGTGACCATGTAAGGGCCTTCCTAGTTGGCTAAGAATTTTCTCACATGCTTACGGACAACCTTGAGGATGAGATATCCCTTCTGTACTGGTCGTCAATGTGGGTCTGCATGGTGCTTTTGCTGTTGCTTACTCTAGTAGTGCTCTATGCATCTCAGCGTCTACATGCACTTCTCCTCTATTGAGTCGAGGTCGATGATCCGTGACTCATTGTTCTGGGCTTTGCTTACGACATCC
The DNA here is from genome assembly GCA_015680685.1 of Gnetum montanum. Classification (NCBI taxonomy): domain Eukaryota; kingdom Viridiplantae; phylum Streptophyta; class Gnetopsida; order Gnetales; family Gnetaceae; genus Gnetum; species Gnetum montanum. Next base: position 116,572 of record MNCI01028408.1, on the reverse strand, counting down.
GAGAGGATTATCCGGAGTGATGGTACCTACAACTCAAGAGGAAATGCAGCTTCAGATCCATAAAGAAGATTGTAAGGAGTCTTACTTGTCATGGTTCTACATGTCATTCTATAGGCCCATAGAACGTAGAGGATTTTCTCATGCCACCACCTCTTGCTGCTGCCAAGCATCCACTTCAACAAGTTGATGATGGACTTATTTGTAGCCTCTGCCTTCCATTTGCCTACGGGTAGTACAAGGAGGAGAATGATTTCTTAAATCCTAGATTGCTACAGAAGGTTCGGGTTTCTGTATTACGAAATTGTGGTCCATTGTCAGTCACAATAGTCATTGGAAGCCCAAACCTTATCACAATTTTTTCTAGGGTAAAGTTGCAGATTTGCTCAGATGTCATTTTCCTTAGGGGAATAGCTTCCATCCACTTAGTAAAATACTCAGTGGTGGTGATAATGAAGTTGTGTCCTGTGGAGGACTTAGGCATGATAGGTCCTATGAGGTCTACTCCCCATCATTGGAAAGGCCATGTGATTTGCATTGGGTGTAGGTCTGTAGGTGAGACGTGTATGAGATTTGTGTATCTCTGGCATGTGTCGCATGTCTTAACTTTTGACAAGTAGTTGTGCTCCATGTGAGGCCAATAATACCCTAGGAATATGATTTTTGCTGCCATATCCCTGGGTGCTATGTGTCCACCACACAGTCCCTCATGTAGTTCATTAACCACCTTCTACACCTACTCCCCACCCATGCATGCCAGCAATATCCTGTCCTAAGAACGTTGACACAGGGTGTCATTCCCCATGAGCGTATATTATCGAGTACGCTTTCGAATTGCATCTCTTTAAGTAGATATTAGTCCACTTGGGGGATCACTATGTTGCAGGTAGACTTTAATGTTAGTGTACCAATCCTAGGTATCTGCGACACTGATAGAGGCCACGTGTCTCGCCTAAGTGATAGGCTCAGTACATTCAACAATCGCAGTCGGTAGACTTGTGAATGAGTGTGGTGGAATGTTTAATGGTAGGGTAGCTAAGGCATCTACCACGATGTTCTCATTTCATGGCATGTGTTGCACATCTGTGGTTGCAAATTGCTTAAGCATGCTTTTCACCAAGTTGTAGTAGGGTTGCAGGTGAGTAGCTTTGCAAGTGTAGCCCTTAGTGATTTGATTCACAACTAGTTGCGAATCACCATAGATTGCCAAGTGTTGTATGCGTAGTGCTTGGGCAGCTGAGAGGCCTTTGAGTAGCCCCTCATACTCTGCCACACCATTGGTGTAGGGGAATGCAAAAAAATAAGCAAACGGGTGCATTTCCCCAAAGGGAAATGTAATGACAGTACCTGCACTACCTCCTCGTGAGGTTGAGATGTTGTCGAAGTGTAAAGTAGCTTCTAGGTGCAATGGAACGATGTTGATAGTGCCAACATGTTTGTCTGGGAATTCGGGATCTATGGTTGCATGGTCGTCAACAGGTGAGGCCGTAAGTTGTGTTGTTGTGGCTTGACCCTTGGTTGACGACTAGATTACATAGTGTAGGTTAAACTCTACAGTTATTGCTTTCAATTGGGCTATCCTACTACTTTCATATAGGTTATTAGTGATAGCCCGGAGTATGTTGCTTTTACAAATGATGTTGATTGCACTGCGAAATAGATAGTGCCTCCATTTCTTTAATACAAACACTAATGCAAGGCAATGACTCTCTACTTCATTGTATTTCACCTCATGCACTATTAATACATGGCTCAGGTAGTACACTGGTATCTTAGATCCATCATCTTATTTTTGACATAGCAGTGTTGTGATAGATGTGTCAGAGGTGGTGAGGTAGATGAAGAAAGGCTTATCCCTTTGTGATCGATGCACAGTTGGGAGGTATGAGAGCTCTTCCTTCAAGTCATCGAAGGCTCGTTAACATTGGGTTGTCCACTCGAAGTTAATCCCTTTCTTTACAAGATGTTTCATGGGGTGTAACTTGTCAGTCAACTTTTCTATAAACCTTCGGATGAACTATACCCTACCTTGCAAGCCACCTAACTCCTTAAGGTTTGTAGGAGGTGCCAGGTTGATGATGGTCTTGACTTTGTTAGGGTCCACTCTTATTCTAGCCTTTAATACCACGAACCCTAACATGCGTCTAATTTTCACACTGAAGACACACTTCTTAGGACTAAGGCATAGATCATGCATTTAGAAACATTTAAGAACTACCCATAGGTCATGTGGGTGGTCAACTGCCTCCTTGGAATTGACTGCTATATCATCCACATAATCATTTAATGTTTCTAGGATGTAGTCATTGAAGATGTAGGTCATGCCTCGTTGGTAGGTTGCTCCAGTGTTCTTGAGCCCCAAAATCATCATGGTGTAATAGACGGTACCCCATGGGGTCATGAAGGTTGTTGCTAGCTAATGCTCCGGGTTGATGTGAATTTGGTTGTAGCCAAAAAAGCCATCCATGAAGGATAACAGAGCATGACCAATTGTAGTGTCGATGAGTTGATCGATGCTTGGAAGTGGGAATTCATCTTTGATTGTCACCTTGTTCAGATCCCAAAAGTCTATGAAGATTCATATTTCCTCTCTTTTTCTTAGAAACTACAACGATGTTGGACACCCACTCTGAATAATCAACTGCACGGATGAAACCAGCTTGGTATAGCCTGGTGATTTCATCCCTTATGGCTAGTGTGATTTCTGGCTTGACTTTACAAGCCTTCTTCTTGACTACCTTCATGCACAGATCTAGAACAATGTTGTGCTATATCAGCCTTGGATCCAAACCCAGCATGTTGCTATACAACCATGCGAAGACATTGACGTTGCCTTGCAGAATCTTGGCTACGTTTTCATGCATCTGTGCATCTAGGAGGGAGCTAAACTTTAACATTTTCACATCTCTCTTGGATGTGGTCATAGGCATCTCAATGAGAGGATCCTTAGTTACATCCCTGGCCTCTAAATCTAGGGTTCGAACTAGATGCTCAGGCCAGTCTAGGGATGTTTCTAAGGCCACTATGATGCTAGCTATGGTTGACCCCCAATCGATCAGGTCTGGGTTTAGTTGTCTCGCGAGCTTTCCATGTGGACCTACTAGGGCTAAAGGTGTGGAGAGAACGTGATGGATTTCCATTTTCTGCTTAACCTGTCAAAATGAGATGAAAGCTTAGTTAAGAGGCACCTGTTGCTACCACCTCCCTGCCCACGTATGGTAGGTGGATTTCTTGATGTATGGGTGAGGAGACAATCCTAAGTTGTGCTAACCATGATCTCACCAAGATCAGGTTAAACTTGGGCATTTCCTTGATCATGATGAATGTTGCACTTGTGGGGAACTAGTCCCCTACTATGAAGTCTATGTAGACTGTGCCTTTCACCAGGATGCGTGCCCCATTGAACAACCTCAGGCATGACATTGTTGTGGGTTTGATCTAGTCGACCAAGCCCAACTTGTCCCCAATAGGGAAGGGGATGACATTCATGGCAACCCCATCATCAACGTGTACCCTTCGGATCCCATGTTGGCCTACCAGAATTGTGATAAAAAGGGTCGTTGTTGTCACCTGACCGCTTTTAGGATCTTTCCTAATGGCATCATCATTGAAAGTCAATTGGGATGGTTCAGGCTCTGCAGGTGTAGAGAAAAGCATGACTGAGTGGATCACTTCCTCTTCCACTAGCATGTCTTCATTGACCAAAATCGCTGTCAACATGCAGATTAGAGCCTCGCAGTTGGGGACAAATGTCATGATCAGGTCGTACAAGCTCAGTGTAGTGTTTTTCTATTTTAGAGCTTGCTTGACCTGAGTGAGGGCATCCAAAAGGTCTTGGCCACCCCCCTGTTTAGCACTTTCCTCTTCTTCAATTCGTCCCAGAAGATGAATTTCCTGAGCAGGGGCAACTTCAGATCTAGGTTCACACCCTTTTTAGCAGGGTGTCACGGACTATGTAGTTGTAGCAATGTTCATCTTTAGTGACAAGGGTGTAGGTGTGGGGGGAAAAGACGTAGGCTTCGGAATTCCATGGGTGGTATTCCCCTTCAATTCCTCTCCCGCGAAATGCACTTCTCATTTTTTAGGACAAGAAAGATTTTCAGCTGTCTTTTGCGAGGCGGGGGTTGTTGAAGGAGTCAGCCCCCTAATGATGAAAGGAGATAACGGTGTTAACAGGTGAAGTAGCACATTTTTACTAACAGGTGGTGTAGAGATGGATACTTGTGGAGGGACTCTCAAGACAAATGGCTATTGCGAGCTTTGATTAGCTTCTCGTGGTGCTGGTACACTACGTTGAGGCACGCATATCACAAATGACCATTGGGGTGGCCTAGGATAACTATCAATGCCGATGGCATTGATGATGTAACTAGCATTGTTGGCATTGAGGGGGTCTGTGTAGACATGCATAGATTTTTTTTCAAGGCGTACTGGGTTACTTTCGTCCAACACCAGTTTTCCCTAGTTGATCAATCTCTTAATGTCATCCTACAATGCCAGACAGTAATTTGTGTTGTGACCACATTGTTGGTGATAATCAGAAAACCTCTCCAACTAGAAATCCTTAGGAACTAGGGGCTCATTGGGCAGGGCCAAAGACAGGTTCCTAAGGAGCTCAGAATAGCGTTGATGTCTCCTACTTGCTTCTTCCAACATCTTCTTGTGTTGAATGTGCCCCGTAGCTAGTAGTTTCTTCAGAAGTTTCGAAGGCTTGAGAGGCAGTGGGGTGTACTTTGAGCAATCTTTATGCTCAAAGTTCATTTTGGGTTGCGTAGATGTCTCAGGTTCGAGTACCTAAGGTTGAATCATGTTGCCTTGCTTGGGCATGGGGTTAGCTGAGGGTACAGCTAGTTTCTTGTTTACCTTGTTACTATTGTTACTAGGTCTAGGCTTGGCCTTGGTTGCCACAGCGGTCGTTGGGACCTTACCCTTGTCCTTCTTTGTGAAGGTGTTTTTGTAAGCAATGTAGGCGGGGTCTTTGCTTGCCTCGGACACATCTTGTATACTCTTAGTTTGGGCAAAGGCTTGACTAATAATGTGAGGGGCAAGGTAGTACAGTTTAGACTTGATAAAATCATTCACTACACCTTTAAAGATGGCCAACAAGTGGGCTTCTGTGATGGGCTCGGGGATTTTGTTAAGGGTTGCACTCCAACGCTAGATGAATTTCTAGACTGGTTCTAGAGGCTCCTTCTTCACACCCATCAACTAATCTAGTGTGATTTCCAGCTTCAAGTTGTACATGAAGTGCATCACAAAGTGGGTCAGAAGCTCTTCCAGAGTTCAAATGGATGAGCATGGCAGTGCACGGTACCAATCTAAGGCTCTCCTAGCTAACGACATGGAAAAGACACGAATGATCATGTGTGGCCATTGTTGCAACAGGAGAGACTCAGACCTAAATTTAACCAGATGTGCGTTGGGATCTCCCTCCCTATCATACTTCGTGAAGTGGGGAAGAGACATCCCTAGGGGTAGCATCAGCACAGGGATTGTAGGGCTGATGGGGTCATCCTAGTAAAAGTCCATGACTTGTACAGTGTCGGACCTGACAGCTTTGAGGTGTTTGATTTCCTCAGTGAGGGTTTGAATGAGTTGGAACACTTGATCCCAACCCTGCAATAGTGTAGGCAGTTGGGGAACTGCTGAGACAGCCCCCATTTGTGAGATGGCGAGGGTGGCAGCATGACCCATCAGTCGTACCATTGGGGTAGCCCCCATGAGCGGTGCTACTTGCACTGTCCACCACCCGATAGGTGGTGTGGTTAGAGCAGCGACCGTGGGTTGTGTCGCCAGGTAGACCGTTTGTGTCACTAGTGGAGTAGACCGCTTGGGTTGTACCATTTGTGGGGTTTCGTAGGTCTGAGGGAAAACATAATGAGACATTTGTGATGGTTGTGGAATATGCGAAGAAGTGAATGGGGTCCACCACGCGGATGGGCCTGGGCCCACCACGGTGGGTGGAACAGATGTGAACGTGGGCACTAAAACGGAAGTTGCATACGATTTTGAAGTAGGCATAACATGAATATGCGGTAGGGTAGCTGTGATTGATGTGTGATGAGTTGTAGGAATGGGCTGCTGAACAATTTGCAGAGGCATAATTGCTACAAATGAAACAGGAGAATAAGGGCGTTGATACGCTAGGAAGGTAACATGGCTACCCATTGCGTTGTAGTTACAGGTTGCGGGAGTGTAGGCATGATGACAAAGGGAGCAGTGATAGACAATGAGTCGGCCCAAAAGCACTAGGTAGGAAGGACAGGAACAAGGTTTGTTTGACCTCCCTCATTGGATTAGGAGTCAAGTTCCTCCTGTCCATCATGAAAGACGTCATCCTGGTTGGACGATGTGTCTTGCTACTCCCTAAGCCTAGCCAACTAGATTAGTTGGTCTAGAAGCCTTTGGTTTGCCTATGTCAAAGGTATGGAAGTGCCAGGAGTGGGAACAAACTCCTTCTCATCATAGTAAGTGAAGTCAAAGCTACATTTGCCCTTGAATTTGTCTACATCCAAAGGTAAGTTTGCCCAAACCTTTGCATAGAGGATGTTATAGTGTTCATGTTGTTGGGCCAAGCCCTCAGGTTCCTAGTTTTGGATCCTGAGGGATCAATGTGTTTCCAGCATTGGGTTCAATGGTTGTTCAGCACTAGTGGTGCCTTGAACCGTGATGGGAACCTCAACGTTGAAGGTGTTAGTAGTAGTAGTTACAGAAGCCATTGTTATGTTAAACAGTTTTGAAAATGTGAAAAGAAAGGAAATCAGAAAGCTAAACAGTTTTGTGAATGAGAAGAGCAAAAAATTTAGCAAGCAATCAAAATAAGGCTTTATGTCTTATAGAGCTCTCGAGGAACTATCGAGGTGACCGACCTATACAGCACGATGCACAAAAAACCACAAAAGGGTGTCACATTTATGCTAGTGCATGATAGGGTACAAAATGCATGCAAGACTATCGTAAGATAGGCAAGTCAGTTCGCAACTAGAGGCTTTATGTCCTGTAGGGCTCTCGAGGAACTTTCGAGGCAACATATCTACACCACACGGCACATAAACAATGACAAAAGGGTGTCACGTTTACGCTAATGCATATCAAGGTGTAGAAGGCTTACAAGACTACCGTGACACACGGAAAAGGCACCAAAAGCCCTCCTTCTAGCGCTAGAGAAACTATAGTGACTGAAAATGTCGGTGGCTGGAAAAGAATGCCGATGGATCATCAACTAGTCATAGTCTTGACCCCATTTTCATGGGAGGGCCATGCTGGATGGGACAAAAATGGGACACCCTAAATGGTGTGGTCAATCAGACAGGGACTTTGTCGGTGTATATATAACCTTTTGCAATGTGTTATTTGAAAATGAAACTGATATCGCAAAGTAATGCTTGAATGTAAAAGAGGTAGAAAACAATGTAAAATGCAACAAGAAGCAAGAAAAAAAGTAAAATGCAGTTAGAAAAATGCACTACTTTGGAGCTACAACTTTGCTCTGTCAAGATGGATACAATCGGTTGCACAATGCTGGGAAGTGCAGAGATCCTGAGGGTAACAAAGATGTATAGAGAGAGATGGTTGTATGCTTGAACGTGGACTCAGGTGGTAACAATGCAAAGTGCTACCAATGTGGTAGGAAACAGTAGAATAGAATGCCAACTGAGAATGCTAACTGTTTAGAATGTTGAAAAAGGAAGCTTACAATGCTCAAGGTTACAGTGCTATCCTACTTGCTTGTCAGCCAACAAAATTGTTAGCTAACTAGACTACTCAGAAAATCCGAACCAAAAGTGTAAAAAGAAATCTCAAGTGCCAGGAGCCCAAAATTCTGAGTGTCCCAGTGCCCAAATGAACCAGGATCCAGAGAGACTTTAAGCATCACTCATTGGAGTATTTATAGGACCAAGGGCGCACGAGAGATGTGGTTTGGATACCACGTGCCTTGGGCCTATGCTCACTTCTCTATGCTGCACGTGCCTGCATGACCATTGGGCAAGCTTGCCAAACCATAATTACAAACCTACCACATCGTAATTACACTGTCAGAGCAATGGTGCAATTAGGTGAGGTGAATTAATGTCGCATAACTGCTCACCATGTCTTACCATGCTTTGTAGTGTAGCATGTTTGGCATGGCGTAGCATTTTGTTACGCTGTGCTACGCTACGCAGCATAGCGTAGTGTAACCATTAGTTTGAAGCAAAAATCTACATTGTGTCCCACTGCATGTGTTGGGAACCTTCGCAGTGTTGTGACTGTTGGTTGTAGGTTTGCTACGCTATGTAGCATATCATAGCGTAGTAGCTATCCTTAGTCGCAAAAACGTCACCAATCTGCAAAATTTGTCTTTTGCAATACAAAACCTATGAACTTGCTGATCCCACCTTTTGAGATGCCTTTTTTCACTTCTGCAAAATTGCTACGCCTCGCTGCGCCTTGCAGCTTAGCATAGCATAGTAGCAAACATGACCTAATTTTGGCCAAGTTCATCACTTTCTGGTAAAAAGAGACATTGCCGAAGGACTTAAAGTTGGGGGAGGGGACTAACTGTCCAGCTTTTGCTACGCTGTGCTACACTGCATAGCACACCATAGCATAGCATTATGCTTCTGCAAACATCTTCTAGAGTTTGCTATGCCACATGGTGTAGCATAGCGTAGCAAGGTCCCTTGACTCAGAAAACCTGCTGAAGCGGACAGTCTAAAAATTAGAGCATCCATCTCCTGAAGAAGTACTGTAATGCTGCGCAAATTACAAAGGCTTGGTGAAGTAAGGATGTCTTTGAATTTTGGGGTGTTTCACTTCTACCATCATCACAAGCACTATTGGACATGATTTGACATTATTGGATCAAGTGCGAAGAGAGAACATTGGTGATGGACCTACAATGATGTTTTATATTTTTTGTTGATGTCTCTTAGGTCAATTCTCCAAACATCAACAAAGAGGAACCAATGAAACATCATCAAATTTCATGTTGCAACCTTCATTTCTCTACTTGGGGCAAGGATTTATTGTAAATGTTAGATATGTGGTCTACGAGCTATAGACTTGAATACTTTAACTTTTTGAGGTAGAAAATTACTTCTAAACTTATTACCTCATTTCCCAAGTAGAAAAAGGTACCTACTATCCATATCTAGGCTTCGGAAGGCTGAAAATACCATGGAAATGGCTAAAATTGGCATTTTTATGGGTTTTTATAGGGATATAGCCCCAACTAAGCTAAAGTCACGTTTAGTAGACACAATAGCTACAATAGTCATAGTAGAGATAGTAGCCAATTTAGTCACTACCAAGACCCAATAGAAGTACAATGTTGGGATTGTTGAAATTTTTATTTTTCCAATAATAGCTAGTGTAGTCATCCTAAGTCAACAATGGTCAATGTATGCAACATTCTTCACTAAGTATAGCACTTTCCAATGGATTCCACCATTTTCATATTTTCCAATTTCTTGCATATTTTTCATCACTTTTACCATTTTTCATTAACCTTAAAGTAGTCCACGAATGCCAACATAGTAGGAATGGTGCCAACATATTCAGAAAAGTATGTTTACTATTTATAGTAAACATATGGATTTTGTAGCTTTAGCCCATTCTAGACTTACTATAAATGGAAACTACGTTGAAAGTAGATAATCATTGGCCAAGACTAGCATAGTAAGAATGGTGTTGGTGTAGTTACAAAAGTTCATTTACTATTTATAATAAATGGATGTGTTTTTTGGTGTATAGTCCATTTCAAACTTACCACAAATAGTAACTACATTAGGAGAAGATGACTATTACAACCTGCACATTGACACCAATCTACCAACAATCAATGGCAATGATGCATAGTCCCAAAAATAGAAATCCTACCCTATAAAAATCCAACATCAACACCATAAAATGGTTTCAATACTTCTGGATTCCTAGCACTTTGGCATTTTTTGTAAAATTTGGAAGTAATAGCATTTTCCATTTTTGAACCATCAAAGCCCATTATAGCCCTTGCAATCTTACTTAAAAATTTGGCAATAGAAACTAATACTACACTGAGAATAAAGACTCCCATGTAGTAGCCATTACACCAAAAGTCTAATTCCATTTCTAGAGTCCCATTGTAGACCCTAGTGAAAATCAATGGAAAGTTGTCAAAAATCAGAACTGGAAGAAATTGGATCATGGAATTGCAATAGGACATAGCCAACCTTCTCCAAAAAACTTTGAGCTTTTGAAAGAAACTTCTTATGCTTTTGGTACAAAACCTAAACTTTGTGAGCCTTTATTCCTTATGTTTTATAAAGTTTATTATTCATATTCTGCAAGTTTAAGTTTACATTTCCATTTTTGCGCTTGTTTTCATTTTGAATCTACAATTGTAATACTATTTCCATTTCCATTTCTAAAGCCATTTCCATTTCCATTTAGTCATTTTTTTTTTTGCATTCATGTTTTCATTTTTTCTTTCGTTCGAATTTTATCTACAATTACATTTACATTTTTACAAAAATTTTTGTTTACATTATGTAAGTTCCTAGGTGATTAGGAAAGATCGTCTAGGGTACCCTAAGTCTCGTTTTCTAGACACCCTTGGGACTCAAGGTTAAAACTATTTTAGTGGTTGGATCTTTTTGGTTTTTCATTCAAACAATTGAGATTTCCAACCCCAATAGTAGCTATGATATTGTAGATCTAATATCATAGCATAAGCTATGTCATCGCATATGCGATATCATGGGATGCATGCTAGCCTAAAGATATACCACTTAGGTGCATAGATTCACAATAGATTTTATTCCAGAGTAGTTGATGACACGCGACTTTCACTGGGCCGCAATATCGCATATGCGATATCGCGTACACGATATCGCGTCCCGCCGCCATATCTATAAATAAGAGGCGACACTCCCTTCATTTCCCAATCTTGGCTAGTGTAGCGAAGCTCTGGCAGATTGATCACTCCAGAGTTAGAATTTTTCCCCATGTGCCCGTAGTAGGAGTCCTAGAGTGAACGGCTCTTTATTCGAGCAGCTTGTAACCTGAACCCAAGTTGTGTACGGCAATAAAGA
>MNCI01028408.1:73246-100614 GCA_015680685.1 Gnetum montanum | reverse complement strand
AAAGAAGTCTTTGCATGGTGTGGTCCCCACGCACAAAAATGGAAAAAAAATAGCTAAAAAGCTAAAAGTGAGGATTCAAAGCACACCCCTTAGGCAGAATAAATTTGGGCTACAAGCACTGGTTATGGAACCAAAGTGTTCCCTCTAACTAAGGCCCTTCTCGCTTCCCATTCTCTCTGTTGTTTCGTCGGAATGGTGGTGGCTTCTCAAAGTTACATCCTTGTTACCCAAGTGGATGATTTAACCAACTGCATTGATGCGAAGTCACTGGAAGTGGTTGGTTTGAGGCCAGAGTTGGGATGAGACTCGCCAAGTCACATTAATCATCAAACACACAAGGGGCTGTACACCGCCTTGTTCTTGGGATTCCATTCCACTTCTCTTCTTTCCATCCTTCTCTCCATTATTCACCTCATTGCCAGTTGTATCATTGTAAATACTTTGGTTGATGCTTTATTTTCTTTTTGGTAACTTCTTCCGGTTAAGACTTTAACTCTTGTTTTCAACGAACATTCCCAGAGCCCACGGACTCTTTGAATGTGGGATTGTTAGGGCATTAAGGGCATGAGCCTGCTTTGGGGAGGACCCATTGACATTCCTATTTGGAACATTAGTTAACTTCTTTTCCTTAACATTTTGCAATTAATTCACATTTTTGTTCATTTCCATCCTGACATCCTTTTTTATTGATGCCAGAGTTGTCCCTTTTTACCTATCTTTCCTACTCCCTTTTGTTCTCCATTCTAACGCTACTGGAGGTTCGCGATTAGTCATGGGGGTACGGGGCCTAATTTTTTGATTTTTATCCTAAGCCCCAGATTTTTTCTTTTTTCTTCCTAACCCCTACACCTTCGGTAGTCATCATCTACATTTTCCCAGATCCATATCAGCCATACCACAACCTAGCCAATGAACCTAAACCGAAGCAAGGTATGCTTTACTTAATGATTTAATTACCCTTGCTAATATATGATGGCATTGTGTGTGCAGCTGGCCATAATACAACAACAGAATGGATCTGGAGCAAACACTTGGAATGGAGCAGCGCTAAAGCAGCATGCAAGGAGTGGAATTGATAGTGTGCTTACAGATGGACAACGAAAGGCGCAATCTAGGCGTTGGCAGCAACAAGACTCTTCTCTCTTCTTCTCTTCTATTCTCTCTCCTCTTTTCTCTCAGCTGCCAACTGTGGCCTGATGTCATTGTAATAAGGTGTTCACCCTTGTTGTCATGAACACCAGTTTTTGTCAAGTCTTGTAATAAAGACCGTTCACATGTCATCCCATTAGTTTCGTTTCCCCTAATAATCCCATACCTACCTGATATCATTGTAAGGAACTCGAGGACGAGTTTTCATTCAGTCATGGGGGGTATGATGAGACGCGACTTGCACTGGGCCACGATATCGCATCCCATGCGATATCGCGTACTTGATATCGCATCTTCTCCTACGATATTGCGTACGCGATATCGCGTCCCGCCGTCATATCTATAAATAAGAGGCAGCACTTCCTTCATTTCCCAATCCTGGCTAGTGTAGCGAAGCTCTGGCAGATTGATCACTCCAGAGTTAGAATTTTTCCCCATGTGCCCGCAGTAGGAGTCCTAGAGTGAACGGCTCTTTATTCGAGCAGCTTGTAACCTGAACCCAAGTTGTGTACGGCAATAAAGACGAACTTGATTGGATAAACCTTGCAGCACGTGGTTTCATTTATTGCTTTCATTTACTGCTTTCCTAGTGCGTTCAAGTACGACTTGATTACGAGCGTCTACGGACGTGTACGGCTAGTCAAGGAATCGGCTGCTTGACGCAATGCATGAGTACGACTCAATTACGAGCATTGGCTGCTTGGTAACCCAGTAGCGTATTCCAGGATTCTGCGCTTGGTAACTCCCGGGTCTAATGTGTACGGCTAGTTGAGGAATCGGCTGCTCATTGCTAGGCTAGATCGTGTGATAAGTACGACTTAGTTACGAGCACCCACGGGTGTGTACGGCTGGCTAAGGAATCGGCTGCTTATCACACGTAGGCTAAATAGGTGCCTCAGTACGACCACTTCGAGCACTTGCGTTACGTGTGGCGATCCCAGTAACGATTAGCGTTTGGTAAGCTGCAGTTGCATAGTTCAGGGTGTGTCCGGTAAGTGGGAACGGATGTTGATGCTAGTTAATTTAGACTTAGATATTTAGTTAGAGTTAGCTTAGTTTCTCAACCCTTTCCCCTGATAGCATAGAAGATAAGTTGAAAATACCAAAAAAATCACATACCTCAGACTTGCTTAACCATACACCGTGACACTTACAAGCAAGCTTGGGAAGACAACGAACGATTAACCCCAAGTGTTTCTTGTGGCATTAAGGCATTTAGTCTGCGGAGTTCGACCGGATCGCGCGTGTACACTCGTATTCGTATGGTTGAGTGTAGGGGTACCTCGCCACTCATCAGTAGTGAAAATATTTCATTTTGTTTTTGTAAACTTAGTCTTTAACACTTACAAGTGTATGCCCATAGTATGATGTTGAGCAATTGTACGGTGTCTTTATTTGAGTGAATTGTACTTGGACATTATTCATGACTAGCAATAAAGATCAAGATTGTTTATGATCATTATAGCATCCACTTAGTTCTCTTTCTATTTACTTAGAATAATTATTCCTATTATTTTTCCTAGTTAATCATTCACTTTACAAGAACTTTTCTTTACATGTTAAAAGTAAGTAGTATGGATATGACTGGTTTCGAGCACTAAGTATAGTTATCTAGTAACCCAACAGTGTTATCGCTTGGTAAACCTAGTAGTGGTACACATGGTAATCCCAATGATGACTGCATGAGTCCAAGGCTTGTACAGTAGACCAAGACTAGATATCCATTACCATATGATAAAATATATTTGTTTACTATTGTACTTAGACTTAGAAACTATTTCCATTTCATCATGTTTACTAGGAGTAGCAATGGCCCAATAACATCAGTTATCAATACCTCACTATGAGCTAAACCATACACATTGACTTTACTAGCTCTACCTAGGAAGATAATGGTCTCGAACTTAAGCCAATTGCTAGCATAATTACATTACCTCATCTACAAATTATGATTTAGTCACATGTGAATACCTATAACTTGTATAGTTGGGTGTTGGATTGCTCCACCACATATCATTGGCACTATTACTAGGGACAAGTCAATGTATGTTGAGTAATTAATTCCATAAAGTTTATTGTATCAGAATTCAAAGTTAAAATTAATAACCTAAATAATTAAGCACACTTAACCAAACATCTTAAAATCACAACATGGCTTCAAACAAGGAAATCTCATCACTTTCCAAGGAGACAAAAAAAAGCAATGATAAAATTAATGATGAAGAAGAATGGGGGATGTCAATGCAAATAAGAATCACATATGCTCATCTTTCATTAGGATAGCAAAATGAGGTGGAGATATATATAAGATAATAGTCCTCCCTCCAAATCATGTAGCACTTATTATGCTCCAAACTACCTTAAGGAAACTGAATCTAAACCAAATCCAAGAAGGGTACCATGTGACTAAGCACATGACAAGGCCCTATGAACCCATAAAGAAGAAAATTAGGAGAAATGCTGCCATGGAAATCAAACATGTACAAAATAAAGGAAAGTAGCTTAACACTTCCATTTTCTTGGAACAACTTGATGTTGATGCATTTATTATAAAAAAATCCATTGGAATCATGAAGTGCTTTCGAAAACACCTATTATTAGACTTGAGGAACCTGTCAAAGTTTAACTACATTCCACTCTAGTAGGGAAACCTAAGGGAGAGCCTACTAGCTCAAAGTATAAGTAATACTTAAGGCCAAGAGTTTCTACTAGATCATATAGAGAATAATATTTGAGTCATGCAAGGAGGACACACCAACATTACTCTCCTACTACCTTATCCTCATCCTCACAATTGTAAGTGAATTCTAATAGGTGGAGGCTAAGACATCAAGAGCAAGATAGGAAAGAGAGGACTCATGATCACCATGAACATTACCTGAGCTATTCAAATGAGGAAGACAAAGGATATGAACAAAAAAGATGAAGGGATTAAAAATATGATTAAGAAAGGTATGAGCATAGAAGGGGGTCCCACTACAATAGAGCACACAAACCCAATCACAATGATGAATCCGTAATGGCAACCCATAACATGATCAACATCAAGGAAGCTATACATATCCCAACCAGGCACATGAGGGATAGTTGTATCAAATGGCTTAATATGAATAACATGCCAAGATTTAAGGGTGGTTATAATGCTAATTCAGAACACCACCTCCAAGAATTCCATGATGCCTGTGCGCTACAAAACATTGAAAGTAATTGGTAGAAGTTGAAGTTGTTCCCATGGACACTTGAAAAAGAGGCTTAGAGATGGTACAAATCACTCAAACCTGAATCGATCAGAAGATGGAGTACCATGCTAGATATTTTTAATGACAAATATCAAACCTATTCATGAGTATCTAATTTAAGAAAATAAATCCAAGGATGGAAGAAAGGAAATCATGAAACCCTTGATGTAGTAATGGACCGGTACTATTCACTATTACATAGATGCCCAAACCATGGATTTTCATAATGAAAATAGTTAAGGCACGTTGTAGATGGATTGTGGAACAAGACTAGAGAGATCCTTGGAGTTTATGCCTAAGGCTAATTATCTAAAATGACTGCCCATTAAATTCAGAGACTAATTGATCAAGCGGTGAATGAAGAAGATGAGTTAAGAAAGAGAGAATCAGTAGAAGGCTATAATAGACATCCATCTATTAGGAAAAGAGATGTAAGTTTTTTTAACACTCAAGAGGAAGAATAATTGAAATAAGAAATTCAAAAGAAGACTTTACCAATTTAGAAATCTATAACTGACATTATAGCAAAGGTTGAGAAAATGTGAAACTCATTTGATGAAATATTTGTAGTAGCATTGAAAATTATGAAGGAGAGAATAGAGCAAGCCTTTGAAAAAGGCAAAGACATGAAAAAAGAAGAAATATTTTGGAAGAAAAGGCAAAGTAACTTCAATAGCTGAGTGCTTAGACACAAGCTCCACCAATGAGGAAGATGTGTTGTGTGCTAGTACGAACATTCCAAGGGGTGTTACCTAGTAATGGCACATTTAGAAGAGATAGTGGCATATGCACTTAATCACAAATTTGTTAAGAAACAAATGCCCATAAGTTTATCTTATTCTCAAGATAAATATAGGCCAAGTTTCCAACCAACATACTATCCCAATGGAGCTTTACCAAAACAACAAGAGTAGTATTATCAGTAGTGCCAAAAACCCCAATTATGGAACATGCCACCACCTCACCAATAATATCCATATAGGTAGATATATCCATATGTATATTTTGTACAATGTCCAATCTCTCCTAGTAATGTTGCTATCCAAACTCCACAATATTACCCAATTGAGTACTACAGACTGACACCACTAAGAATAGATCCAAATTCGTATATGCATCCATCAATAACTGGTTCAAACCAACACCTAAATCCTTTACCACCAATGCTACCTCCTGTTAGGCTGGCAGAGCTACCATCACAATTGTAGTAAAATAGTGCAACAAGGATGGTTCATATGTAAGAGGAGGTGATTACATATAATTCATAACCTAAAAAATGATCATTCTTTCAAATGAGTCCTGAAAAGATTCAATAGATGAGGAACACATCAACATCCATACCATTCACATCTAATCATTTTCAACACAACAATCTTCCATCTTTGTCAAATTCAAATCTCACAATTGTCATGCTTACTTAAATAATCATCCATTAGATAAAGATAGGAGTCCTTTTACAAAAGCAAACTAATCCAGGAAGATCCTTAGTATACCTTTACATAGCATGATAGAAACCATGCATAACTCTACCTTGATTCTAGGTTAGGAGTGAACCTAATCTCACAAGACATGTATCTGGCCTAGAATCTAAAGAAGAGTAACATCTGGTTAGAGATTGCAAACCAGTTAATCACAATTCCACTAGGGCAAGTGGATGATATGATTACAACCATCAATGGCTAGTCTTACCTTGTAGATTTTCTAGTGATTCATGTGGAAAAAATTAAGGGATAATTTCCAATTATTATGGGAAAAACTTGGCTTAGCACTGTTGATGCAAATCTTGGGATTTGTAACTTGTCCTTAGAGATTTCCAAGGAAGATGAAGCTAGTATTATACAAAGATAGAAAATTCCATGTATCACATATAGTGATAATGGATGCAATTTCATGTAAAGAATATGGGATATCAAATCAGAGGATTCCAAAGCATGTAATAAATGTGTATAAGAAATATGTGTGCAAAAATGTTTGTATGCAACGACCATACAATAGGAAGGCACCAAGTGGCTAATCATTGTTGAAGAAACTAAGTCCAATAAATATGTGGAACTATCAAAAAAAATTATTAGTGCCTATGTTGAAGAGACTAATAAGTTAGAAAAATTAAGAGAAAGTCATTTCTACCCACAAATAAATCAAGAAAAAGAGATAAACTAGGAACACTTGGAGATCCTAGACACTATGGAAATAGAATTGTTGGAACTAAAGGTCCTACTGATCACATTGAAATATGCATTTTTAAACAATAAAAAGAGGGTAATAATCAATGTGAATTGAAAAGAAGAATAGAAGAGGAAGCTACTAGAGGTGATTAAATGGTCCACAACATTTTCATGGTCTTATGATGAGATCACAAGAATTAATCCCCGAATTTGTCAACACTAGATATATACTAATCCAATAGTCAAACCATGATGCCAACCCTAATGCAAGCTCAATACCAAACTAAAAGTAGTCAAGAAATACTTAAAAAAATTACTAAAGATATAATTCATCTATCCTATTGCAAATAGTAAATGGGTTAGTTCCTTAGTGATTGTTCCAAAAAAGGAGGACAAGTGTCAAGTATGTGTTGATTTTCAAATGTTGAACACTTATACATTCAAGGATCACTTCCCTCTACCATTTTTTAAATAGGTCCTAAACATCATTGTAGGACATGAATATTACAGTTTTTTAGATGGATATAGAAGATACAATTAGATCCACATTGCACCTAAAAACTAGGAGAAAACAATGTTCACTAGTCCATGGGGATTGTTTGCCTACAAGCAGATGCCCTTCGATCTTTGTAATGCACTAGTCACCTTCCAAAGATTGGTAGAAATCATCTTTCAACAATATATTAGAAATGGTGTTGAGGTGTTTATGGATGATTTTTCAACATATGAAATGGCTTTCAAGTAGACGCTGGACTGATTCAAGCAACTACTAAAAAGATGCATTGAAACCAATCTCAAGCTCAACTAGCAAAAGAGCCATCTTATGGTTTAGGATGGTATAGTTTTTTAACATAAAACCTCCCAGAAAGGTATAGATGTAGATCTTGAAAATATTAGAGTCATACATAATATCACTCAAAGGCCACAGATAGTAAAAGATATGAAATCATTCTTGGATCACATGGGATATTATAGAACGTTCGTAGAAAAGTTTTCAAAGATAGAAAAATTTCTCATGGAACTCACTAAGAAGAATGCACCCTTTGGATGAATAGAGTCATGAGAAAAGGCATTTGAAGCTCTAATGCAAAAATTAGTTAAAAGATAAATTCTTTAAGCTCTAGATTAGTCTAGGACTTTTCACATCATGATTGATGCTTTAAACCATATGTTGGTATAGTACTCACATAACTAGATTATGAAAAGAGACATTATTACATACACTATACCAGCAGAAGCATCACGAGGGTACAACTCAACTACACTGCAATAGAAAAGAAACTTATCGCTATGGTGTATGCACTTGAGGATTCTACACATTATGTGCATAGGTATTAGATCTATGTCCATTCTAATCATAGTGCTATTTGATTCCTCATGAACAAACTAGCAGTTAGTCCAGGAGTGATTAGATGACTCATTTTCCTACAAGAATTTGATATCACAATGATCGATAAAAAGGGAACAAAAATGTGGTAGCTGATCATCTTTCAAGGCTAAAATGGGATTCTAGTGATCAATTAGAACCTTTATTAGACTAGTTCCCCAATGAGAACCTATTTATCAAAACAATACAGGCTATAAGTTCAATAGGGAATTCATAGACTGCAGAATATCTGACTTATCTATCAATACAAGAGCTTCTTTCTGAATGGAGTAAAAAACAAAGAGAACAATTCCTTCACATAGCAAAAAGATACATGGAAATTAATGGTAATCTATAGGCCCATGTTATAGCCACTACATAGGATGCATAATGATACTCAAGCTAATGATGGCAAGATACTTTTGGCCTATCTTATTTAGAGACATCCATACTTTTTCACAATCTAGTGAGTGATGCCAAAAATATGGAGGAATTATGGCCAAAGATGAAGGGTCATAATAATTAATACAGCCACCTGAACATTTTGACATATGGGGAATTGATTTTATGGGGCCCATATAGCCAATGTAAAATGGAAAAGCATACATAATTGTAACATTGTATTACTGTATGATGTGGGTAAAAGCAGCAACAATACAAGATTATAGAACAAAGAAAACTAATAAATTCTTCCAACATGTGGTGAATACATTTGGAGTACCAAGTATGCTCATATAAAATAATAGGACTCCACTGATGTTATGCTTAAAAAGCTCATGTAACAACTTAGAATGAACCATAACCTAACAACATCATATCATCCCCAAGAAAATGAGCAAGTTGAAGTAACTGACCAAGAAATTACTAGGATACTTACTAGGATTGCTATGAGGTTTAGAAAGGACTAGAGCACTAGTCTAAATGATTCTCTATGGACCTATAGGACATCCTAAAAACTACCTATAGGATACAGATCATCTCAGGTAGTTTATGGGAAGTTGCCAATGCTCCCAATCCAAGTAGAGCTCCACACTCTAGCTACTGCGAGTGAACTTGACATTGATCTGAGCTTAGCCCAAAAAGAATGTCTCATGAATCTAAATCTTTTATATGAAAATAGGCTTATACAACTCATGAGTAATGAAATTGACAAACATTACTCCAAACTTAGGCATGATACATAGATAAGGGAAGTAAGTATACAACCATGTAATAAGATCCTTTACTATAATCCTAATCATCTACTCCAAAAATCCAAATTCTAGATAACTTGGAAGGGACCATACATTGTTCAAGTCACTTATCCATCTAGTACCTTACATATCTACCATCCATCTTGTCCACATAAGCTCATTCTTGTCAATATCCAACAAGTCAAACTCTACTATGAACATTCCAAGGAATCTACCTAATATACTCAATAGTCTTCTACCTATTCTATCTTCTATTTGACCAATCCTAATGATAGTTGTAAGGGTGTCAATTTGGAACCATAGGTACTTTACTAAATTTTTTATTTTCAATTCATTTGTTCACATTCTTTAATATTTTCTCATTCTTTCATACTTTTTTGATTTTTTAAATTTTCAATATTCTTTAACATTTTTTAATTATTTAATGATTTTTCTTTCTTTCTTTGACATTTTTCACTCTTTACATTGTTTTCCAATTCTTACTATATTTTTCATGCTTTTTTTTCATGTCCTTTGTAAATAATTTTGATTGTTAATAAAATTCATTAAGAATAAGGCAAGATGTAGTCAATAAGGTGAAGATTTTCCTATGTTATCAAGTCATAAGGGACTAATTATTTGCACAATGAGACCACAACATTCATCCATCCATTCCATTAATAAAAGGTTCTTACCATGGTGATAATGATAGCCTTTTATCATAAAACTAAGAATAAACTTGTGATCATTATGCCTAGACTAAAGGTCAATGGTGTGACATCAACAGGATTTGTGGATTCTCTCTAACTACTTTTGTTAGTTTTATCCTATTGCTTAGGTTGTATTATATCCTTGTAGATCTAATGAAAAATGGAAG
Organism: Gnetum montanum; assembly: GCA_015680685.1. NCBI lineage: Eukaryota > Viridiplantae > Streptophyta > Gnetopsida > Gnetales > Gnetaceae > Gnetum > Gnetum montanum. The sequence goes on along the minus strand of MNCI01028408.1, from coordinate 90,646 downwards.
TAAGAGTACAATATGTGCCACATCACAATGTCACTAGAAAGACATGTTACCCATGCCTGAAGGTAGTCCTATGGTAAGGTTAACATAGTTAGAAAATAAAGCTCACGCATAGAATAAATTTTTTGGAGGTCCCACTAGAAAGACATGTTATCCATGCCTAAAGATAGGTGGCTTCTTAGGAATAAAAAAAATAAAATCATGTCATAAATAAACTCCTTCCTTGGACAATATTCCAAGTGGTAATACTTCTTGCAACAATGGTAGTCTTATACTTGTGACTCCAAGAGATAAAACAATGTGATGTCATCGAAATGTGGTCTAGACTTTGTTTGAATCTTGGATGGAAAGGCTAATGAGTATTTTAACCACTAATAAAACACAAACATTCATTATGCCTATGGTAAGACACCTCACACCTAATTCCTACAATCCCTTCTAAGTCCATCTCATCTCATTGTATGAATAATCAAAACTTGTGGTTTTGTGTAACATAGCATAATTTTTCCAACTAGGTGATACTAACATGTTTGTTTTGCTAAATAGGGTTGCATTGCATTCAACTCCTTAAGTGCCTAAGGACACTTTTAGGTGTAGTTATACAAGGGCATTAACAACTAGAGCCTACTTTTGGAAGGATCCACTTGTATAATTGTTGTATCTTATACCTACCAAGAAATTCCACATCATCTTAAGCCTTCCAACAATGATAAAAGTCAATAAAAACTTCCCTTATCATTCCATATATTCATTTATACAACACAAATTCTTTACCCATCTTATCCATATTATCAACACTTAATGAGCTTTCATAGCCTGAGATTGCTTCTTCATGAACATTCTATGCCAAATTTTTGAAAAATATGCATCATGTATAGGCCAAGATCCTTTGAACATGTTTTATATCTTTCAAATATTCAAAATGATTCATTTTTGTTCATAAAATATCTAAAAAATATTTAAAAATTTTTCCTTTGATATCTAAGACCCTACGATATTAGATCTCCAATATTGTAGCCCATAAAAACTATATATATGTAGGTACTTAGTGAATTTTTTTCATTTTTCACTTTTTAATTCAAATTATTTTTTGTTATTTTTCTTCTAAATTCTGAGCTCTAACCTTCCAACTTGAAATCCTCATAACTCCACACTCGTAACTTCGATTTCTATGATTCTTGAACCTTGTTGATCATGTAGCTCTCAACTTAGTCTTGGGGGTGTGCTTAGCATGATATTGCAAAAATTAGAGTCAAAATTTTCTAATGGCTAGAAGATATTATAAGGATAAGTATGAAGGGGAAAATGAAATTTTTATTAAAATTCAAGCTAGAAATACTTAAATAATCCTCTTAATAAACCATACCAACTATTATGAACTATAAAGAAGAACAAAATGGACAATTGTGAAGGATTATAAGGAAAATCAACACCTATGGGGTTTCGTTTTGATAACTTTTCTAACTTTACAATCATAATAAACTAAGAACTTGATCTAATTAAAGGTATAAGAAAGAAAAGGAGATATCAAAATTGGAGAAAATATTTTAACAATTCCTAAATTCTTCATGATTGCAGATGCTTCCCAAAGAGAGGAGCAATAGGATAACCCTCACAACAAACTAGAAAAAGACTAAGAGGTCATGGAAGAGGCTGAAAAGGAGAATAAGATCCACAAGTAGAACATGTAGAGCAAGAGGCTCAATCTTTTACCATCCATTAGGAAACTTCTACCATAGGACATTTGGCCTAGGAGGAGGTAGAAGAACCACAAGCACAAGGACAACACCTCACACTCTCACCAAATTGCCTCTAGGTCATCCAAAAAAAATGGATCTTAACTATAGTGATAATGGAAATGAACTTTGGCCCATTCATAGAATTTTTTCTAGAAGAAGTGAAGACACAACTTGAAGCATCATTGTTATGGCCCATAATTTCAAATAGCGGTGATGGTATTTAGAGAAGAGCTATCAATTTTATCATAGCAAAGGAGAAGGTTCAATGGTCAACATCAAGGGAATTTTTGTATCTTATTTAATTAAGATAATAGTTGAAGTCCTTAACATGCTTAATGAAGGGGCAAGAGTAGCACATCTATCAACAAAAAAAATACAAACACTAGAAAACTATGGTTATGAAGAGCATATGGCAAAGAAAATAAGGAATATAATGAGTTAACTCTTGAAGAGGGAATTTATTTCAAAATTGGTACATACTAGCTCCTTTCCAGAAAAAGATTAAATAGACTATTCACGTATGCAACCAAAGAGAGTGTGATCCTAATGGAAAAATATAATGTAAATCTTGCACAACTCTACTTCATGGAGATCCAAAAGTTTGAAGAAAAGAACGTAAGAAATATGACACTTTCATTTCCTTGCCTCATCAAGAAGTTGTGCAAATGTGATAGAAATCTAGGTTACACCAATGATGTCCTTAAGAAGGCTCAGAATGCTTCATACACTAAAATGCTCAAGCTTGCACCACTAAAGAAAGATCATATGGAAGAATAAATAGATGCTAAAGAAAACACACCAATGACTATGAAATAATAGTAAGTAGGAACCAACGATTAGTAGCAAGAGAAAAAACATGAGAATAAGCAATGACAACAACAATAACAACAATAGTAGTAAGTTCCACCACTATTACCACAAGATTATGGGCCATCCATGAGTCATTTGCAACCAATCATAGAGACTATCAATTGGGGACCGCATGACAAGGCCAATCTCTATAGAGTTATTGACAATTACATTCAACCCATAGTTTTCATAGATACTATTAGTGGAAAAATATCATTACATTCAGGAGGAGAGGCACAATGGTCATAGTAAATTTCTAGAAATGTTGCATCATTCCAATTGGTACTTGAAACTAGAGAAGGAGCCACATTTATGATTTTGTAGCACTAGGATGGAACAAGAGTAGTAGAAGTGATCATGGATCATATCAAAGAATCCTTTAATGTACCTATTATGTCACTAGTGGATCTAATTGAAGGTAGGAATGCTCAAATGCAAGTTGGTACCTCAATGACTCTTGTTGATCATGGAGATATGATAGATCAACTATTGTAGATTGGGCAAGTCATGAAAACTCTTTTCGACATTCCAAGTGTTGTCACTACAGTGCAATTAGAGTTAATAGAAATCATGGATAAGCTAGTCATGGCAGAAACTAGGGAAGAACATGTAGAGAATGAAATTCTTAGACTACAGGAAGAGCTTGGAACCTTGAGGGCCAAACGTAGAGATCCTACTCAATATGTTGAGCCTGATTAGCTGTAGTTTAGAATAGAGAAAATCAATCTTCTAATAGAACAGAATAAATAGATGGAGAATGAGAAGAAGAAAGCAATTGGAATGTGTCAATAGCAAAAACACAAACATATGAAAATGCTAAGGCACTCACTACAAAATAAAAGGAAAATAAATAACTCACTACAAAAAACACTAGGTTGGCTAATGTAGAGAAGTAGAAAAGCATCTTAGAGAAGAGCATCCATTAGTCAAGAGAACAACTAATGAGAGTTAAGTAGGATATGAGCCACATAGTAAGAGAAAACTAAATCCTCTCAATGAAGAAGGTATGCATGATAAGATAGAAATCTACTATTGAAATCAATGCATGATAGAATAAAGTTAAGAAGCATGAGAGGCTCAAGAAACACTTCCATGATCAAGTGGGAATATATAAATAAATCAATAAGAAGGAAATCTAGATGAAAAAAGTCCAAATCAATTCCATATTAGCACAAAATCCAGACTAGAAACCCATCTTGGATAGTTATGATCATGTCCACCAAGAGAAGATAAAAAAGCAAAGACTTGTAGATAGAATATTTGAAAGAATAAATGGGGTTAGATAACCTTTGTTATGGTAACTTAGCCATGTTGATATCAAGAAAGTCCCAAAATGAGCTTGAACAACAAGTAGCAAAAACATATGCATTGTATGAAAGGAAGTTTGTAGATCGAAAAGATGCTTTATAGAAGCTTCAGATGGCAAACTCTGAATTTGAAGTAGTTAATTCTAGCTACTAAGGGTAGAAAGATGTTGTAGCAAACCTAGCTAGAAGAATATTTGATTATCAAGAGTTATGCAAGATGGCTAGTACATTTAAACATGAGAGGAGATAGTTCGTGGCATGGTACATCAAGGCCAATTAGATGTTTTTACAACTACCATGTCCATGGGATGTACCAACTCCATCATAGATTGCACAACAAGCATGGATAGTGAATGACCCTAGAATAGAAAAGGAAAAACTTTAGGAACTTCTTAATAGATATAAATCTCAAAAGCCTAATGATAAGACAAAGTAATTAATGAAGAAGCCACCACCACCAAGCCCTACATATGCTACATCAAGCTTCGTCAATTTTTCTTTTTTGTCAAAACTTTTTCTTGTCATAACTTGTATCTAGTTTTTTGTAAACACCACTGTAGCATGTTATGTCATGTATATGGTTAAGTCAATCATGTAAATATACCTCCCAAATTTTATAAAGAACTCTATCCTCATTTTTTTTAACTTGGAGATAAGTTTTTAGTTAGTTTTGGGGGTATGATAAAGTCAATTTTTTTCTTGGCTATGATATCATAGCTACGATATTGTAGATTCAATATCATAACATAAGCTTAGTTATCACATATGCAATATCACAAGATGCATACCAACCTATAAATACAAAAATTAGATGCATAGATTTGCAATAGATTTCATTCCATAGTAGCAAAACTCTTTCAGTTTATTTTCATAAACTTAGTTTTTAGCACTTAGAAGTGTATTCCCATAGTGTGGTGTTGAGCAATTGCACAGTGTCTTTATTCAAGTGAATTGTACTAGGACATAGTTCATAACCAATAATAAAGATTGAGAGTACTTATCATCATTGTAGTATCCACTTAGTTTTCTTTTTGTTTAGTTAGAATAATTGTTTTTACTTTTTTCCTAGTTAATCATTAACATTATAGGCACTTTCTTTTACATGTTAATAGTAAGTGGTATGGATATAACTAGTTTTAAGCACTAAGTGTAGTTAGTTGGGAACCTAGTAGTATTATCACTTAGTACACCCAATAGTGGTACACTTGGTAGCCCCAGTGATGCTTGCATGAGTCCAAGGTATGTATGGTAGACTAGGATTGGATATCCATCATAAGATGAAATAGATTTATTTATTTCTATACTTAGAATTAGAAACTATTTCCATTTCTTCATGTTTACTAGGAGTAGCAATGGACCAACAACATCATGTTCACTATGAGCTAAACCATACACATAGATTTTACTAGCTCTACATGGGAAGACAACGATCTTGAACTTAAACTAATTGCTAACATAATTACATTGCCTCATCCATGGATTACAATCTAGTCACATGTGAACATCTGTGACTTGTATGGTTGGATGTTAGATTGCTCCATTGCTCATCAGGTGAGAATGGCAAGATTGGCCAAGCAAGCTCTCAATTACATAACTTCAACAACCAACCATCAATTTTTCATTATGGCTACCTCAACTTAAACATTTTCAATGATGAGATTTTCCTTGGTCTTTAGTAGCTCTGAAAAGGTAGTAGTGATGTTTTTTGGAAGATCAAAGATCTCTAGAAATGGTTGTTTGGTTCCCACTAGTTGTTCTGATGCCTCCTCATGTTGGGCTACACTTAGCCTTCTACTTCCTACTCCTATGTATTCTTGCATGTTTCTAAGTGCAAAAATGTCTAGCATAATGGCCATAGAAGTGTTCAAGACCTCTACAATTTAATCAATCATCATATCTATCATTATTTCTTACTCATGATGTTGCACCACCAAGACAGTCACCCCTTTACCCTCCTCTAAGGGCACCAAGAAACCGATAGCATTTTCAAAGATCTCTAGGATTTTTTGTTGTCCAAGGATGTACATCATCATTTCTCTAGTGCTCAAATTTGAGCTTCTAGGTATCTACATTCTTTGTGCCAAAAACATTAACATAGTCTCTTCCAACTAGCTGATGATTTTTATGACCTTGTTGAGGTGGCTCAACATTGGCCAATAGACTAAAGGCTCTTCACCACCTGGTCCTTCTCACTATTGTTGTGGAAGGTGCTCATGGAGCCTCTTCCTATGCTTAATTACAACATGAGCCTTTGAAATTATTTTTTGAGCAACTGCTATTGGTGGTGGCCACTCCTCTTCAAGTAACTTGGCAAGTGCTTTATTTTTCATCTTTTCATGCCAAGATGTGGAAAGAGCATGACGGAGCATGTCATTAGTGTAATGGGCTATCCCTTGCCTTTTTCAAAGATTTTAGATCATGCAAAGAAAGGGAAGTTTCTTCCTCCCATGTTCATTCTTTTTGAAACTTTTCTCAATCTTCAAGATGATGAGCTAGAAGAGGTTAACTAAGAATTTTCCACTTAGAGTGGCATAAGCATAGGTAGAGAAGAAGGTGATCTTGCTTACCCTCAACATTTGGTTTAGGTGATAGGCTAAAATCTTGAAGTAGGCCCTCTCTACTTTGGTGAGTGCACCAAATTTCTTATAGTCCACTCCATAGCATTGTTGGATCCATTCTTTTTTGACCTTGAGGTATGCTTATGTAGAGATCTTGGCTAAGGTTGCTCCACTATCATGCAATGTAAAGACCTATGCAATGACCTCAACTGAATAGGATACACTGATGTCCTTAATCTTGATGGTGGTATTCACCTATTGATTATTTCAAAAGAGGTAAGTTTGTTCCATGTAACACTTCCACTAGAAGTGAGGATGTGCTACATAGGAGATCTTTGAAATTGTGTTTTCACCTCTTCTGGCACCAAGTCTAAGAAGGAACCAAAGTTAAGTTTATAGAGAACTATACTTTGGACCTTTTTAAAATGAATTTTTCTTAGGTAGGCCTTTATCAAGATGACTTCTAAATTTGCTCTAGACCCTAGCACCTTGTCTCATCTAGACTAGCCTATTTTCACTGTGGAAATTTGAAAAATAGATTCCACTTCAAGCTCCTCCCAAAGAGAACCCATGGCATGTGTTTCTTGCTTCTCCTTCTTGGGGCTGTTGTGGCTATTGGCTCCTTCCTTCTCATGGCTACTTCTCATATGATCAAGATGGTCCTTCCTCTTTTGATTTTTTTGGTGCCATCTATGATCACAAACATACCAAAGGATTAGCATTTTATGTCTAACTTATAACACTTTGATACCTTGCCCCATTTGGATAGCTACACTTAGGCTAATTTGTGATCATGGAAGATTGATTATTTTAATATTATTTTATTATAATAACTACTTGAGCTTATTGGTGAGATTTAACTTAGGTGAATTAGTGATATTTAATATTACTTTATTAGTTAAACCATGTCAGAGTCAAAAAAACTTTGAAAACTTTTTTATCAAAAACCATAGGTTTGTGGCCCCCACAACATAAAGCTCACCTTCAATAGCTATAGGGTCAAAGAACGAGTTGATCTAGATAATCAGTTAGGAAGTTATGGGCTCTGGAAGGTTTTTGACTCTAAAAATTACAAAAACTACCTTGGTTTTTGGAAGAAAATGTGAAAATTTGCTAACTTCTAACATGTTTAAATTGAGTATGGAAAGAAACTTTAGATGGTAGGCCTTTATCAAGATGACTTCTAATTTGCTAACTTCCATTGAAATGAATTGGTAGATGGAAAGAATAGTTGGATAAGAGAGAGTATGGAATGGAGTTCTACATTTTGACCTAAAAGCTTGCTTACTTATTCTAAATCAAGATCATCCACTTCCAATGACTTTGAATTGGCACATTAGACCATTCCAACCATGAAGGTACAAGAACATCCCCATAGACCACTGATAATTCCAAAGAAAGAAGAAAAGATAAGTAAGAAGTGAGAAGGGCCTTAATTAATCGGGTGTCTTTAGGCATGGATAACATGTCTTTCTAGCCCCATAACCAATGCTTATAGCCCATTATTCTATCTAAGGGGTGTGCTTTGAATTTCCATTTTTTTTCAATGGGAACAACATCATATAAAGACATTTCTTTCTGTTAATTGGTGGATGTAGTAATGGTGAGGAATCCATGGAAATACTCATGCAACCCCAAATGGTAGGAAGGTACAAAAGTGACAAATTCCCTTGAAGCCACACCCTTGTTTATCCACTTAATTTGTCCCAAGTTTGGAAAGTCCCAAGGTTACCAATTCATTATAAGTTGTTATTAATAAGGGACCTAATATTTCCAAATGAGGAGATACCGTAGAGTTATGTGATATCATGGATGACATGAACTCACTACCTGATATGATGAAAAGAATCAATGTTTCATTAATTAACATCAAATTTATAAGATGAAATCCATTCATTTGCAATCAAATAAACAATGTAAGTTACATATCATCATCAATTAGTAGGTATAATTAGCTTCAAGTCCTTATCACAATAAAGAAAAATAAAGAAATGTAAGAAAAGTCCAAATAAGAAAAAATATAGAAAAAATTATAAAATATTCAAGAAAATGAAAAACAATATAAAAAAAAAGCTATAAACTAAGGATCCACTTTGTAGAATATCAGTATGGCTAGCCATTTCCTACATGACTAAGTTGGAAAGGGGTGATCTGAAAGATTGAGCATGCTTGGCCATCGATTAAGGCACTATTTCCACTGGTTGTTTTTCGTTCAACAAAAAGCTTGGGTTGATGGGTGTTGACTAAGAATATTTTACTTGAGTTATTAGAGGATTAGATCATCATGGACCCAAATGAAAATGTTTCATATATAATGTAAGGGACCTCCCATAATATTTAAAATTTTGTTTTTTGAGGCATGAGCATGGGGTTCTAGTAGAGCAACTTATCTTCTAGTTGAAACTTTACCTTCCAGATATTGAGGTCATGAAATTGTTTATTATGTGCCTTATGCACTTCATTTGATGATAGGGACACTAATTTATTCTCTTCTAGCACATTAAAATTCATTAATCATTCCTTTTGGGCTAAACTTAAGTCCAAGTCCAAGGTCATAGGCTATTGAAAGTTTATGGAGCTCAACTTGGATGGAAACCATTTGAAGCTTTACATATACTAGCTCATAGGGAGAATACCCAATGGAAAGTTTCCACATTGAATGATAATCCCAAAGGGCATCATTGAGTTTGTTGCTCTAGTCCATCCTATATTTACTAATAGTGTGTGTTGGTATTTTGGTAATTTCCCTATTAGTAACCTTAGCTTAACTGTTCACTTGGAGGTGGTATGGAGCTATTAGTTTATGTTCGACCCCCAAGTGTTACATGAGTTTTTGAAAAGTGGCACCATTGAAATATGTTTCATTATTTAAAATAATTTCCCATGGCACATCAAACATATTTATAAAATCTTTTTGCATAAACTAAGTTTCCATAGATGATGAATAGTTGGTGATAGCCACAACTTCCGTCCACTTAGTACAGTAGTTAACAATTAAGATGATGTAGGCCTTTCCATTTGACATGTGGTTGATGGATCCCATAAAGCTAATCACCCAAATATTAAAAGGCTCCAATGGTTGGATCCACTATTGAGTCCCTTGCATGCATGTGGTCATCCCTTCATCACATTGGCATATATCTCAAGAGTGGAAGAAGTGATGGGAATCCCTAAAAATTATAAGTTCCTCATATCCTATCATAAGGATCTTAATGGTTGTTCTCCTCCTAGCATAGTGTCCCCCACAATGGCCTTCATATGTGTCTTAGAGGACCCAAAATTGATCTACATTAGAGACACACCATTGTACCAAGCCATCTACATAAACCTTGTAGAGGTTTCCATTGATTTCCATAAAATCTTTGGCTTGATGAAGAAACTGTTATTTCTTCTTGTGGTCTTACTCCTGTGACATCTCATGTGTGTGTAGATAGGAGAGAATTTTGTCATACTAGTTTGTTTCTTTAGGATGTTGCTCATTAATAGCACCATCAAAGAGGAGTTCATTAAGAAATTGATCAGATAATGGACTCTCCTTGTTGCTATCCCATATTAGCCAAAATAAGTGATTAGCTAGCACATTCTTAGTCCCCTTTTATTCAACCATTGTTAGATCAAACTCCTAAAGAATCACCAGCCACCGTATGACATGGGGCCTCATTGTTGGCTTGTTCATTAAGAAATGGATGGCACTATGGTTAGTTTGTATAAAAATTTTGTATCCATGCACATAGGGGTTGAATTTCTCAAATGCATACACCACTTCCATAAGCTCCTTTTCTGTGGTAGTGTAGTTGAGTTTTTCAACCACAATGCTTCTACTTGCATAGTGGATGTAGTATGAACATTTATAATCATTCATCTATGTTAGATTCCAAGGCATAGTTTAATGCATCTGTTATGATGGACAATGGTCTAGATCAATCAAGTGCTTATAGAATTGGAGTCTCGATGAGCTTTTGCTTGAGTTTTTGAAATTCATGCTCACATTTCTTGATCTAGATGAACTTTGCATCTTTCTTTGTAAGCTTCACCAATGACTTGACAATCTTTAAGAATCTTTCAATGAAGTAGCTATAGTAACTAGTATGGCCAAGGAATGATCTCACATACTTCATAGTCTCTAGTTATTTGGATATTCCTTAGATAATCCTTATTTTTTCTAGGTCTACCTTGATCCCTTTTTTCAAAATTTGGTACCCCAAAATAATACCCTCTTATATCATTAGATGGATCTTTTTCCAATTGAGCCTCAAGTTGGTTTCTACACATTATTGAAGAACTTACTCAAGGTGGTAAGGCTTACTCAAAGATAGCCTCGAAAGTAGAGAAGTCATTCATGAAGAGTTCTACCCTGTTACTAATTTATTAATGGAATATGTTGAGGACCAATCATTGGAATGTGGCAAGAGTGTTACTGTTGGCGACCGTTTGGGACGCGACCGCCAACGAGTGTCCTCAAACAGGATTTAGGTGCTTGTTGGTCTCTGACAACACCAAGGCCCAGATACCTCCAAATAAACTTAGTAGTTAATGTGAGTATGTGTGTGTGCTGTTGCAGCATGTGGTTGTGAGAAATGTAACGATTGCGTTGTGTGTGAACTACAAATGACTTACTTTAAAGAGATTCAGCCAACTTTGCCAAGTACTGTGAGTTCTTGAAAATTTCCTATTTTGTTCAACTGCCTAGTCTACGTGGTCCTTATAATACCTACTTGTAACAAATAAAATTTTGCAAAAACATTTGAGCACAACTCCGCAATCTACTCCTAATTTTCCCCAGAGAAAGAGATAGTTCCACAAGAAAACTAGAAATAGAGCAAGATTCGATGGAAATAAGCAGAAAAGAAAAGAAAGCAGATTTGTGTAGACCTCAAATATTTAAACAAGGTAAAATGACACGAGTAAACACTTCGCAATAAAGCTATCCCAAATTCAATATCTACGAATTGTTCAAACTTCCAAGGCTCAAACAAGCAATATCTTCAAGACAATCCTATTATGCTACCAAAAATTGCTGCGTAAACTACCACGTACGAGACTCCATTTTGACTAGATAATAGATGTCAACGATTGCATTCAAACAGAACCTTTAAAAGACTTGACAATTTCTGATTGAAATACCACGAGAATTCACTTTAAAGATAAAAAGAAGCTATTCTGGTCCCATCAAAATACCAAAGATTTTCTGAACCCTCTCGACTACTGAATTGTTCAACGGCGTGACTACAAACAGAGGCTCTCTTACAACAATCCCAATAGCAGTTCCCACACGTTGCACAATAATGAAATTTACTACTAAAATGCTCTTAAGGCTTTTAAACACAAGCGCTTCTATGGAAAAATTTTAATAGAAATTTCTGTCGGGCAACAAGAACAGTAAGAGAAATCTAAAAATCCCAAAATTACTTGCCAAGGATGATACTATCTAAACCACTAGCTAAGCAATTTAAAAAAAACAAAAAATGAAATACATAACTCACAGGACCATGAAAAAGAGGCTGAAATCTTTATTCTAGCAAGCCTTCTTGCAAGCAATCTTCTTTACAGATCTTCTTTGATCCCAAGTGTGATGTGAGACTTCCTTCCTCCTCTTTTTTTTTAATGATCATCCCCCCAACCTTTTTATAGGGTTCAAAGATAGGTAAGGAAGTTACAAATTTAAAAAAAAATATCTCACCTAACTTCTCTCCCAAGTAACTTGGCCAACCAATTAGAAGATTACTTGGCCAACAAGTTGGGAAGATTACTTGCTCAACAAGTTAGGTAAGTTACAACAATTTTGGGTGGTTGCAACCACCAAAGAAATCGAAAATGCTATAATTTAGTTATAAATTTTATAGTTAAATAAAAGGGATAATAGCCAAATGTTTCCTTTCATAAGATATTACATGAATATCTCATAATTGTTCTATCCTTTCCCTTTTAAATCATAAAAATATTTTATTTCATATAGTGATGGGGATACTAACCATGGATTCGATGTATGGGTTGATGTGTTAATATGTGTATATATTTGAATGCATAAGTGGAGTTGTAATGTTAATTTGTAGCATCCTTAATGTAATCTAATCTAATTGGAAAATTACTTGTAAGTCTTGCTTAGCAAAATATTTGGCTAAAGATTAGAACTTAATCTAGCCTAATTTAATTTAATTTAAGTTCCTAAGTGTCACTAAGCTCTAAGATTTTATAAAAATCCAACATAATCTTCCTCTCTTATTGATGGTAGCAGTGGTTAATTTTTATCTTGCATCCGATAATGGTGATTAAAATTTGGAATAACCCGAAATACGAGCCCGAAGGCAAAGCCACCGATTCTGCAACGAATTCAAAATATCTTCTTTGATCAAACACGTTCCAGCAACTGCCTTCACGGGAGAAAACTCTACTGCCGTGTCAGGAAACGTCGCCATGTGTTCCGTTTGGATCAGCAACTGTTGTAACCTCTGCTTCTTGAAAATACCTGCAAGTTTTGATGTAATTTTTGGCTCTGCAATTTCGGTCGTCCCTCCGTCACGGTGGCCTGCACTCAGATCGGCAAGCAAACAGGCAACAACTTCAATGGCAAAGGCTAGATTGGTTCGGTACCTATGGCGGATGCAATGATATCAGCAATAACAATGATGGTCATAGATGGTTCTCAGCGCTAAGGGTTTCGGGTCTCTGTTCAGTGCCCCTTTTTTTTAATTTCTGTCAGTTGGAGCCATAAAAATGCTGCAAGTGTTGAATAATCAACAATGCTGCAAGGTCGTTTCAAGTCTTCAACCAGGGATAGGGCTTTCAGCTTGCGATAGCTCTTGATTCAATTTTAACAGCAACATTTCCATGATCGCAGGCATTTTTTTTTAATGTTAAGCTGAATGTTTGGCCTTGACTGATAATTTTTTTTTTGGGGTGGGTTGCTAATTTTCTTTTCTGTGAATGTAGGTGTAAGTGTAGATACCGTTTTAGTTGCCCTTTTCGCCTGTGCACAGCGCACGCCGTCTCCGCCGTCTCTGTTTCTCCACGTGCCAATTGCTCACCTTCGGATCTGATCCCTTTGTGTTGAATTTTTGCGTCATTTGTTCTTTTAATCTGCACGTAGTTCGTTCCTACTCCATCAGTGGCCATTATTATATTTTTTTTATCTTCTTCATGGCATTTTTCTGCATCTTCCATGTGCAGGGTTTTATCGCTAATACAACGGCCAGTTTAACCGCACTTGCCTGTTGCTATGACCACTGAATCCGACCCTTTGATAATCCGATTTTTGATAATGTATTCAATATTAATAGGGGATATATTTTTTAGTAATAAATAATCCCATCCTTAGTTTTTTTTTCCTTTACCCCAATCTTTATAACTTGACATTTTAGCTCTATGTTCTAGAACACTTCAACATCAAGATTATTTATCATTGGCTTGCTTCCCATCAACTCACAATATTAAATTGCAAATCTATAACCAGGGATTGTGCTCACTTTGAACAAAATGTTCCAACTATTCTATGTAATGGCCAAATGTGCCAACATTTCTACCCCCTTAAAAACTTAAAGAACTTGTGTAACTACATTTCAAGCTAAAACATACTGAAATTTTCATTGAATTTTTACATTCAAAAGAAATCTTTTTTGAGGAAAATTCCCATTTAACATAAGGTGCAATGGGACAAAAACCTCATTCCTAAGAAAAATAATAAACTGTACATCATCAAGTTCTTCATGGACTATTCTTGGGATGGAAACTAAATTGTGAGGGTTACCCTAGTGGGAATCCTCATCTCCTTCACCTTTTCATAGGAGATTTCTGATGTGATGTAGGCGGTCTTGTTGTCTTTTTGTTTGGTGGAGCTCTCACCTCGATCTAGTGGAGTTTTCTCTTTAACCTTTTCCTCATTTTCTTGTTTGGAAGAGCTCTTTTGTTCTTCTCCATTGACTCCTTCATTTTCCTCTTGAGAGGCCAAAGCTTCTCCCCATCCCCATGATGACTCTCCATAAGTTGGTGGCTCTTCTTCTTTTTCTTCTTCTTTGGAGCAATCTTGATATTGCCCCCAAACATTGGACTCTATATCCAAACCCCAAGTGAGAAAAGAAAATTCATCAGATAGCCAAGCCATAAAAGGGCATTCCTTTGGAGCTCCACAAGATCTAGCCTTTAGATAAGCCTTCAATACATGCTCAGGGCAACATCCCATCACATATGGAATAAAAGGCTTTCTCATTGCTCTCTTAAACTCCATTAGCTCTCTCTAACCTTCACTACCAAACTTGAAATGAAAGATGATGAAATCTTAAGCAATCTAACCCTCCTTTTATAGGTGCTAAAAATTTGAACTCCCATCCAAGTGTCTTCAACCAAGCTTCCTTCTTTTTAGGCATTTAAAACATTTGTCACAATCCTCTCCAAGTGGTGGATGAGTCACCTTCCCCACTTGTCAAACTTGTAGAATTCCACTTGTTTTACTTGTAGGCTTCCACTTGCCTCATTTGAAGGAAAGATAATGTTTCAAATATAAATAAAGCATAATTAAATATAATAGACACTATATCCCTAGTAATATTTACATAATACTATATACATATATTATTTTTGTGTCATAACATCTTCAAGTTGTATGCAATTGTCCCAAATAATGTTTTATATGCAAAACATTATATGGAAATTGCAATTCCATGCCATCCAAGGTTGATAATTTGTAAGTATCCTCTGATAATTGCTTTGTAATTTGAAAGGGACCAATCCATGTCGGTGTAAACTTATTTGGTTTCTTCATATTCCATAATAAGACAAGGTCTCCTATCTTGAAATTCCTTTTCAAAGATTTCCTATCAAACCATCTTTTGACTTGAGAGGTATTTCGTAACAAATTATCCCTTGCTTTATCTACTTCAGCTTCTCTTTTAATAAGTAAAGTCATGAAACTTCTATCTTTGTCAGTCTTTTCACTATATCTTTGTACAAATTCAGAAGCTGAGCTTATAATCTTGTTTGTAATTCTTGCTGGCAAACCATAGACTAAGTTATATGGTGATGTCCCAATAGCTTTCTTGAATCTGATTCGATCTGACCATAATGCGGATTGTAGATAATCAATCCAATTTCCTGGATTCCCATCCATTGATTTCTTGATATAAGCGATAAGCTTCTTATTAGTGGATTCCGCTAAACCATTTCCTTGAGGATAATAATTTGATGAGGAAAATAAGAAAATAGATCTTTCAGATGCCCATCTGATAAACTCTTCGGATTTGAAGGCGGGTCCATTGTCTGACACTAACACTTCGGGTACACCAAATCTACTTAGAATGTGGTCTTCTAGAAACTTAATCACGTCTGATGCTGAACTTCCTCTTAGAGCCTTTGCTTCAGACCATTTAGTAAAATAATCAGTAGCTGTGAGAATAAACTTGTGTCCAGCTCTTGAAGGAGTAATTGTACCAATAAAATCCAAACCCCATTGCTGAAATGGTCTATCTGCAACTACTGGTTTTAAAGGGGCTCTAGCCCTTTTAATCTTGGGCCCATGAACTTGACATTTATAGCATTTTTGAATCTTTGAACTAATGTCTTGATACATGGAAGGCCAGTAATATCCATATCGAAGTATATGTTGCATAGTTGACTTAGGGGATTCATAAAATAAATTCAAATGATCATGAAATTGTTCCAAAATGAAACTAATTTGATCATTATGAACACATTCCAATAAAACTCCCCGAAAATCCTTTCGATATAATATACCATCTTTAACAACAAATCTTCGTGCTCTTTTGAAGAAAGCTCTCTTTTGACTTGCAGTTAAATTATTTGGGATTTTCCTTGTACTAAGAAATTTGAGAATTTCATCATACCAATTCTCTTCATGGGTGTCAAGTGTACATACTTCACTTTCTCTAGTCATTAACTTGGCTAATCCCATTCCCTTAATTGTCTTGCATATTTCCAATGAAAATCTGAAACTTTGCAACTTAATAAGCCATTTTCCTCTTTTCAATCCAATTTCATTTTGGGATAGGAATCGCTTGACTGCAGGTTCAATTAGCATAATGTGAACTAATGAACTTTCTAAATAATATTTAAAATGTTGAAGTGCCTTGATGACTGCGAAAGCTTGTTTCTCTAAGTCTGAATAATTTAACTCTGAACCTTTCAACTGATATCCAAAAAATCCAATTGGTTCATCTTGACCTTCACTATCTTTTTGCACTACTCTAGCCCAAGCGCGCTGAATTACGGAGTCTCAATCAGATCGGTTGCGTTGGCGCATGAACGATTGCATTCGTCAACTGCATGATGCTGCGATCGCCTAAGCTTGCGCTGGGCAGCCTCATGCCATGCATAGAGAGAGAAAACTAGGAACGGGAAGTGAAATGAGCAAGGACTTCTCCGGGCGTGGCCCTACGATAGCATTTGAAGCAAAAGAGTATAACCAAAAATCTTCTTTAAGTCTAGGCTTTACCAAATATGGAGCCTCTTGTATAGCCTTTCTAATTTCTGATAAAGCTCTCTCTGATTCTGGTGTTTTCTCTACTTGGACATCCTTTTTTAGCATATGCATCAAAGGTTTGGTAATTTCAGTGAATCCGAGGATGAACTTTTTCACAAAGTTTATCTTCCCAAAGAAAGAACTGAGATATTTCTTACTTGTGGGATGCTCAATATTTTGTACTGCTTGAATTTGGGAATTGTCTATGGAAATCCCTTCTTGACATATCGCATGGCCTAATAGACTTCCAGATTTAACCCCGAAGATACACTTCTTAGGATTTAATGAAATACCAAACTCACGGCATCTGTTGAAAACTTGTTGAAGATGATTAATATGATCTTCTTTCTTCTTTGAAAATATTGTAACATCATCCAAATAAACCACCACGAATTTTCCTAGTAAATCCTTAAATGCTAAATCCATTGCTCTTTGAAAAGTAGCTCCAGCATTTGACAATCCGAATGGCATTCTTTGGTAAG
>MNCI01028408.1:0-71479 GCA_015680685.1 Gnetum montanum | reverse complement strand
TCTTGATGTTTATGCTTTCTACTTTTCTTTTCTTCCTTGATATTTACTCTTACCAAAACCTTTTCAAGCTTCACTATTTTGTTAGACATATCTCTCAGTAATTGTCCTTTTTTAGATCCTACTCTTTCATGTTCTTACTTTATCTTAACATGAGATGGACTTGGTAAAGCTTTAAATTGAGCTAAATCTTGCATAGGAATCATAACTTTTTCTTATCTTTTTTGAATTGTGGTATTCTCTTCAGGATTTNTCCATATCATCCCAACTTGTAATACTATTACTTGGTAAGTTCGAATACCAAATCTGAGCCATATCCTTTAGATTTGATACAAAAAACCTACAAGCTTGATCTTCATGTTGAATATTTGCATGAGCTAAAGCTAACTCAAACATGTGAATATATTCTTCAGCTAAATAAGCTTTTCCAGGAATGAAAGGCTCAGGAAAATATTTGCAAACTACCTTAGGAATATCATTGTAATTTTGAAATCCTAATGGTGTAACTCCTTGCCAAGGATTTGCCATCCTATTCCTTTGGATTCTTGAACTTTTGTACTTTCTAGATCTTCTCTTATGAATTGATAAACCAGATATAATGGGCGATCTTCTTGATCTTCTAGTTTTCATTCCACTACTTGTTTCCAATTCAGAAAATTTCTTGTGTTCTTCTTCTGATGAAGAATCAGTCTTAGAATCTAGAATATCTTTTGAATCTTTGAAATCTTCCAAACTATCAGATTTCTTGGTCATGAACTGAAAATAGTATCTACTTTCTTAGGCCTTAAAAATAATTGTTGATGTACTAAAATTATAAGGCTTATGAACCTAGAGGCTTAATTTTTAGCCCTCCTTATAGCGCCAAAAGAACTGTTGGCGACCATTTGGGACGCGACCGCCAACGAGTGTCCTCGAAGAGGATTTAGGTGCCTGCTGGTCTCTGACAACACCAAGGCCCAGATACCTCCAAATAAACTCAGTAGTTAATGTGAGTATGTGTGTGTGCTGTTGCGGCATGCGGTTGTGAGAAATGTAACGATTGCGTTGTGTGTGAACTACAAATGACTTACTTTGAAGAGATTCAGCCAACTTTGCCAAGTACTGTGAGTTCATGAAAATTTCCTATTTTGTTCAACTGCCTAGTCTACGTGGTCCTTATAATACCTACTTGTAACAAATAAAATTTTGCAAAAACATTTGAGCACAACTCCACAATCTACTCCTAATTTTCCCCAGAGAAAGAGATAGTTCCACAAGAAAACTAGAAATAGAGCAAGATTCGATGGAAATAAGCAGAAAAGAAAAGAAAGCAGATTTGTGTAGACCTCAAATATTTAAACAAGGTAAAATGACACGAGTAAACACTTCACAATAAAGCTATCCCAAATTCAATATCTACGAATTGTTCAAACTTCCAAGGCTCAAACAAGCAATTTCTTCAAGACAATCCTATTATGCTATCAAAAATTGCTGCGTAAACTATCACGTACGAGACTCCATTTTGACTAGATAATAGATGTCAATGATTGCATTCAAACAGAACCTTTAAAAGACTTGACAATTTCTGATTGAAATACCACGAGAATTCACTTTAAAGATAAAAAGAAGCTATTCTGGTCCCATCAAAATACCAAAGATTTTCGGAACCCTCTCGACCACTAAATTGTTCAACGGCATGACTACAAACAGAGGCTCTCTTACAACAATCCCAATAGTAGTTCCCACACGTTGCACAATAATCAAATTTACTACTAAAATGATCTTAAGGCTTTTATACAAAAGTGCTTCTATGGCAAAATTTTAATAGAAATTTCTGCCGGGCAACAAGAACAGTAAGAGCAATCTAAAAATCCCAAAATTACTTGCCAAGGATGATACTATCTAAACCACTAGCTAAGCAATTTAAACAAAACAAAAAATGAAATACATAACTCACATGACCATGACAAAGAGGCTGAAATCTTTATTCTAGCAAGCCATCTTGCAAGCAATCTTCTTTACAAATCTTCTTTGATCCCAAGTATGATGTGAGACTTCCTTCCTCCTCTTTTTTTTTAATGATCATCCCCCCAACCTTTTTATAGGGTTCAAAGGTAGGTAAGGAAGTTACAAATTTAAAAAAATTATCTCACCTAACTTCTCTCCCAAGTAACTTGGCCAACCAATTAGAAGATTACTTGGCCAACAAGTTGGGAATATTACTTGCCCAA
Organism: Gnetum montanum; assembly: GCA_015680685.1. Lineage (NCBI taxonomy): Eukaryota > Viridiplantae > Streptophyta > Gnetopsida > Gnetales > Gnetaceae > Gnetum > Gnetum montanum. The sequence goes on along the minus strand of MNCI01028408.1, from coordinate 69,272 downwards.
CAAGTTAGGTAAGTTACAACAATTTTGGGTGGTTGCAACCACCAAAGAGATAAAAAAGGCTATAATTTAGTTATAAATTTTATAGTTAAATAAAAGGGATAATAGCCAAATGTTTCCTTTCATAAGATATTACATGAATATCTCATAATTGTTCTATCCTTTCCCTTTTAAATCATAAAAATATTTTATGTCATATAGTGATGGGGATACTAACCATGGATTCGATGTATGGGTTGATGTGTTAATATATGTATATATTTGAATGCATAAGTGGAGTTGTAATGTTAATTTGTAGCATCCTTAATGTAATCTAATCTAATTGGGAAATTACTTGTAAGTCTTGCTTAGAAAAATATTTGGCTAAAGATTAGAACTTAATCTAGCCTAATTTAATTTAATTTAAGTTCCTAAGTGTCACTAAGCTCTAAGATTTTATAAAAATCCAACATAATCTTCCTCTCTTATTGGTGGTAGCGGTGGTTAATTTTTATCTTGCATCCGATAATGGTGATTAAAATTCAGAATAACCCGAAATATGAGCCCGAAGGCAAAGCCACCGATTCTGCAACGGATTCAAAATATCTTCTTTGATCAAACACGTTCCAGCAACTGCCTTCACGGGAGAAAACTCTGCCACCGTATCAGGAAACGTCACCGTGTGTTCCATCTAGATCAGCAACTGTTGTAACCTCTACTTCTTGAAAATACCTGCAAGTTTTGACGTAATTTTTGGCTCTGCAATTTCGGTCGTCCCTCCATCATGGTGGCCTGCGCTCAGATCAGCAAGCAAACAGGCAACAACTTCAACGGCAAAGGCCAGATTGGTTTAGTACCTGTGGCGGATGCAACGATATCGGTAATAACAATGATGGTCATAGATGGTTCTTAGCGCTAAGGGTTTCGGGTCTCTGTTCCGTGCCCCTTTTTTTTAATTTTCGTCAGTTGAAGCCATAAAAATGCTGCAAGTGTTGAATAATCAGCAATGCCGCAAGGTCGTTTCAAGTCTTCAACCAGGGATAGGGCTTTCAGCTTGCGATAGCTCTTGATTCAATTCTAACAGCAACATTTCCATGATCGCACGCGTTTTTTTTTACTGCTGAGCTGAATCTTTGGGCTTCACTGATAATTTTTTTTTGGGGCAGGCTGCTAATTTTCTTTTCTGCGAATGTAGGTGTAAGTGTAGATACCATTTTAGTTGCCCTTTTCACCTGTGCACAGCGCACACCGTCTCCGCCATCTCTGTTTCTCCACGTGCCAATTGCTCGCCTTCGGATCTAACCCCTTTGTGTTGAATTTTTGCGTCATTCGTTCTTGTAATCTGCACGTAGTTCGTTCTTGTAATCTGCACGTAGTTCGTTCCTACTCCGTCAGTGGCCATTATTATATTTTTTTTATCTTCTTCATGGCATTTTTCTGCCTCTTCCATGTGCAGGGCTTTATCGCTAATACAACGACCAATTTAACCGCACTTGCCTGTTGTTGTGACCACCGAATCCGACCCTTTGATAATCTGATTTTTGATAATGTATTCAATATTAACAGGGGATATATTCTTTAGTAATAAATAATCCCATCCTTAGTTTTTTTTTTCCTTTACCCCAATCTTTATAACTTGACATTTTAGCTCTATGTTCTAGAACACTTCAACATCAAGATTATTTATCATTGGCTTGCTTCCCATTAACTCACAATATTAAACTACAAATCTATAACCAGGGATTGTGCTCACTTTGAACAAAATGTTCCAACTGTTCCATGTAATGGCCAAATGTGCCAACAGTTACATAGGCCAATGGGCATCTTTCTATATGCAAAAGTCCATCATGAATTTGTGAATGTTGTCTTGGCCTAGTCTTTTGGTGCAATCTCAATTTGGTTATAGGCACTGTAACCATGGAGAAATTTGTAGTAGTAGTGCCCTGTGATAGTATCTAACACTTGGTTCACGAATGACAATGGGAAGTGATCTTTGTAAATTATCATATTCAATAGCCTGAAGTCTATATAAGCTCTCCAATTTTTTTCTTTCTTTGAAACAATAGCAAGTGGGATAACCCATCCATTATCTACAATGGGGTAAATGAACCCAACCTTGAGGAGTTATTCAATTTTCTCCTTAACGATTTTCTTGAGCTTTGGGTTCAAGCATCTTTGTAGCTACCTCTTTGGTTTGATGGAGAAGTCTGTATATATTCTATGTTAGCATGTTCTTGGATCAATTCATGTTGTTGTCTATTTGTTAATAAGTTCCAACAACTTCTTCTTTAGTACAAGAGCAAGTCTGGCATTGATGATTACTAGCTTATCATTGCTTAGAAATACATACTCCATTCCTATTAGTAGAGCCTTTAATTCAAGGGTCTCCTACTTGTATGTTTCAAGGATCTTCAATTCTCCCTAATTGATTTTTCTTTATTCATGAAAGATTTAATGATGGATTTGCTTTGATTAATCCATGCTCTTGACATTAGAGCTTGTGAGGTTCTTAGCTAGTTCCATGAACATTGTTAATATAGCCTCATTTTTAGTTGTCAGCCACTAAGTACCCTCCTATTTAGTGGCTACTATCTATAGGCATCTTTGAATTTCTATGGCATCCACACACTAACTACATGCCTAAAGTGATGTTCTCTTTACGGTCCATAATTTTTTCATGCAAGGGCACCCTATATCACTATACACGATGCACGAAACTCTCTTCTTTTCAATTTTTCCAAATTCCTTTTCCTTAGAAATTTCTAAGGAAAGGTCTCTAATCTCCAATTGTGCATCAATAGTGCTTAGCCATGCTCTTTCCATAATCATAGGAATGTACCCTTTGGTGTTCTCCACATGAATTACCAAGAAATTAGTAAGATATGACCATCCATAAATAGTGTTCATGATGTCTTTCATCAATCCCAAAGGAATAGTGATGGATTGGTTTACTAGATCTAATCTAATGTTGCTTTTTTTTAAGGGAGGTAGGCTCTAGGCTTTCTACATTTCTTAAAAAATCAAGTTAACTTTGGAACCTGAGTCCAAAATAGCCTTACATGGTTCATTTATGGTAATCTATAAATAGATAAAAGGACTTCTAGGATCATATCTCTTCCTGGGAAGATGGCTAGCCTTAATCCAATCTATAACCACATGGATCAACATAACAATGTGCAACTAGGGAGAACTTGGTTCAAATGTTGCTTGATAGACATTTTAGAGGAGGCAATAGCAAGGTTAATAGCCATGGGTGTTATTAAGGGCTTTATAAGACTACTGGTTGTAAAGAATGGTAGCCAATTGTAAGTTTATGGCCCTCATAGCATTTCTCTACTATAGCTAGGTAAGTATCTCATCCTAAATGGATGGAGTAGGTGGTAGATGAGTTGAAAGTAGAGGTGTAAGAGTGAAAGAATGTGGAGGAGGATAGTAGGAAAATGTGGACTCCCCACTTGGTGATTGTGCTCTATAGTATTTAGGAGGGTAATAGTGATGTAGAAAGGAAGTGATGCTCTAATAAAAGAGTTACATGGAGAGATGGGCTACTAAATCTAATACCCATATAAATTGGGTTGGTGATAAGGGTACCTATGCTTTGGATGTGTCATTCCCCATGGCTATGGATGCTTCCACTTCTAATATTATTTCTAAGATTGATGTGTTGCTCCACTTAGATAGTAAGCTTGTTGGTGGAAGTACTACCAATAGTTGTCTTTTGGATAAGGCAACCTCTAGGGTGCTTGCTATTTTTGACTCTATGATTTAGAGCATACATCCTAGATTCGTATAAGTGTGATGCAACAAGAAAACATCCTTTGGAATGTTCATATTAGCATATGCCACAACCATCATCATTGAACTTGGAAATTACAAACTCCTCTATTGTTATAGCTTTTCCCTTTGCTTTATGATGTTCATGTTCAACCTTCTTCTTCTTCCTTTGTTCATGATTACTACTACCTTGATCTCTACTTTTCTTTGTAATCTTCAAAGAAGTTTAGAATTTTCCATATAAGTCTTACATTTTATCAAACTTAGTCAATATTTGAGTAATAAATTTTTGGATTGGTAAGGTTTTTTTTCACACTACTTCATCAAATGATGTCTCCTCCTCATTTTCATAGAAATGGACCTTTCTTTTGTAGATAGAGGGATCTTTGTTGTATTCTTCTGTACTCTTATTTTTTCTGTTCTCCTTCCTCTTTGGCCACTTTTTTAATAAGCCTTTGAATCTGATGGGCCCTCCACTCAAAAAGTCTTTCTTGATCACAAACCCTAAGGATTCTCCTTTTTTTTTAGTTCTAAGACCATCTGTGATATGGTATAGCTAATTCTGATGAGAGTATCCATGGCCTAGGTAGTAGTGCAACACAGAGTAGTATTTTCTCATAGTTTCATCCAAGGACTCATGAGTGTCTTGTTTTCATTCTTGGATTTGCCTCCTCAAATTAAACACTCTAGAGGATGTTTGGTACTTGTCATTGAACAACTCTAGCATTGTACCCCATCTTCAAATAGATTTCAATTCCAATGATCAATACCAACTCTCTAGTTCTTTAATGAGTATCCTTAGGAACAATTTCAACTTTTTCCATTCATTTTCCTCATTTTGGAAGGCATAGGCATCATGAAAGGCCTATAGGTATTTTTGTGGATTTGAACTGTATTCCCCCTTAAACTTGGGGATATTATTTATATCCAACCATTTGATTCAGCCATCCTTCACATGCCTAGTTGGTATCCTAATAACCTTTGAAATGTTTAACATCTTTCTAGTGGCCAACATGGGCTCATCATAGTCATAGTGATCAATGTGGCCCCTATCATGACCATGATTCCTATGACATGTCTTTTTATCCCTTCATTCTCTATGATGTTCATATCCACATTGCTCATTCCTTTGATCTCTATTGTCTCGGTCGGATCTGTGATCATTCCTATCACATTGTTCATCTTCATCATGATTTCTATTGCCTCTTCTTCTCCTATTGAAGTTGGAGGAGGAAGATGATGAGGATGATGAAGGCAAAGAGAAAGGGGAACCAGCACTAGAATGATGCCTACTGCCCCCCTTCTTTGGTATCTACCTCAATCATCATGTTTGTCTCTCTCCTAGTGCTTATCAATGTTCCTGCCTTGGCTACCACCTTTCAAGCATTTTAATCTTGAGACTCATTCTTCTTGTAACCAAGGTTATCCACAGATGACTACAACCACTGGTTTAGGATCTCCTCATTAAGAAGAGGAGGAGAATTTGTATATTGGGAGGCACTTGAAAAGAAGTCCTTGCCTTCTTTGTGCATCTACAGGAACAAGTAGGTAGAAAACTTCTTGCCCTTTGAAGCCTCATATCTAACTTCCATTTGCCAATCTTTCTTTTGTTGTGCTTCTGTGGGATGATAATCCCAATAAGCATAGTCATGAACCTCATACTCTATATTGAATTCGGTAATGCCCAATTGGATAAAATTGTTTAATAGCATTATAGGAACAGATCAATCAGGAGGTAACACGATGTTGCCTTCCATGTCCCTCCACTGTAGCTGCTTGTTTTAATGTAGGATGAAGGTGAAATCTAGAGTTTAGGGATCTAGATGTGTATAGGCCACTTTGAATTGTTGAGACATAGGTGTCTTCTGACCTTCTTGCCTTTGATTGGATTTGCTTAAGAGTAGTGGTGGAGAGTCTTTCTTGTGAGAAGAAGCCATATCAATGATTGTGAAAAAATAATGTGTGTTTGTTATTATTTTTTATCTTAATTATTTTAATGTTTGGTTCATTTACAACATCGTTACATGGTTTCACTATCTTTTCTAGGTAATGCACTTAGCTAACTAAAGTCCTTGGCAATGACACCAATGATGAACAACGAGTAGTCCCTATGCTCAACCATATAAATCACAAACATTGCACTAGTGATCCAGTTGACTTTCATGGACTTTAGCTCTCTAAATGCACAATAGTAAGGGTAGTGACTTAAGGACGTGATCATTGTCTTCTTGGCTTCATTTCTGTAAGTGCAAGTGTATCGTTAAGTGTAAGCCAAGGCACATGATTTTTATTATTTTTATAGTTTATCTAATTTAATCTAAGTGTGAAGTAAAGTAATTAATTAGGGATTAATCTAAGTAACTATCAAATACCATAATCTACTTCCTAACATAAGTATTTGGGCTCACCTTCCGTGCATATCTTGAACTCATTTAGAACACTACTAGGTTACCAAGTGTTAGGTTACTGGGCAAACCAACTATGATAATACCATTGGGATTGCCAAGAGTTAACAATATGTTCAAGGTAGTCATACTTATGTGTATTAATTAATTAGAAACATGAACGTAAAGTGCATGAATAATAAAATACAGGAAAGTAAACATTAATCTATTTTGGGTGTTGCAAGGAGTTTCAAGAATCTCGTCTTTATTGCTAGCACATCAAAAGTGTTGAGGTACATTGATGCTCTAATAAGGATCTGTACAATCTTTGAAGTCCTATTGTGGGCACTTATAAAATATTCTAAGTTCCACAAAAACAAACTGCAAGAACTTAGCTACTCTGTTGACTCAATAGTGCCATAAATGCAGTGGGTACGAGCATTTATATATGCAGAGATAGACATTGCGTCAACACACCCATTGACATAACCCTTCTTAGGATTCATCAAAATATTAAGATTAGGCTACACCTATATATCTCAAACCCTTGTTATTTTAATTTCAAACATGATTATTGAAAAGTGATGTAAATTTTATTGAGAGTAGGACCTTCTTCCCTACTAAAAATTAATTTTCTTCATTTATATTTTTCATAGTATTAATTGTAAAACGGTACACATAAGTAAACTACTCGAAAATCCAAATTGTTTTTGGTTGCACATATTTTGTTAATGATGTCTATTCAGTCCACCAGCCAACGACTTTTCTTCCTTGCCGCCTAGGCTAATGCCAGTCTCACCAACTGAGATTCGGCCACCGTTTTCGGCCTGGCAAGAGCTCCTTCACATACTGCCTGGCTGCGACGCCATCATGGAAGCGCCGGTGCTCGTGATCCAGGTCACGTTCTTGCGCTGCGGCAGTTTCATGCTGTCCACGTGGCTCAACCACGTCATGTACGATGCCACAGGCCTGGTTCAGTTCATGAACACGTTGGCGCAGATCTGCTGGGACGGTGCTGCGCCTTCCTGCAGAGGTTCTGCGGGATCATCCGATCCAGTGAAACCGGCTGACGAGGGGGAGGACATGTGTGAGAAGTGTGTGGTGTTCACTCGACGAGATATAGCGATTCTCGAAAGGCGCTTCACAGGCATTCCACGGACGACGTCGACGAGGAGTACGTGAGATGTTTCATTGATGATCCCGAGTTGCTGGGACGGGTTCTAATCGGTTTGAAGGGCACGTACCTGGTATCGGACATTAGGAAGATTGGATTCGATGACATGGATTTTGGATGGGGAAAGCCGTCTATAAAGGCACTGGTGCAGCTAGCCGGGCACCCGTGCTCGGACCAGGGACTTGGCTCAACATTGGAGCTGACGATGCTGTGGTGGGTGCTGTGCATCTTTTGCAGCCCTGTATGCTGTATGCCTGTGTTCCTCCATGAGTTCTACATTAACATAGCACCTGATTCCCTTTTGTTGCTCTGAAAATTTATTAAGGGCCGAAATTTTTACGTCTATCGAATGCCACCAGATCGTTGCTACTCTTTGATCTATGACTTCTGGAAACTCAACCACATCAATCTTTTCAAGGTTTCATTTGGGGTGAATTTTAATTTGATTCGTTTCCTTTAATTTCAATTATATAATCACCAACCAAAATATCGTGAGCATTTACTAGCCTGCTTTCTTCCATGAATAGATACTTTTACTTTGTAATGCTTACGACCGGGTAAATGCTACTTGTATTCTCTACTACTCTGTTATGTGAATAAAATATTTCAACTGTGTAATTAATGCTTATTATCATTTTTTATCAAAGATAAATCCCAATTTAACCAATACTCTTTATTGATATCAACTCTCCAATGCTATGACGGGGCTATGATTAATAATTTTTAATCCCATGACAATTAGGAATCTTATAAGTTTTAACCCTATACAAACTATTTTTAATGGTAATGTAGATAAAGCAGGGTAACCTCAATAGTTATGCTGAAGAAAGAGATCACTTTGGAAGAGATTTGAAGATTTTTCTAAAGGATCTTACTCATGGGATGATTAAAATATAGAGATTTTAATCTACAAATAAATCATATTATATTAAAAAAGGAATTTTATTCAAAAACAATTATAAGTAAATGTTTGCACCATGTCAGGCACCGGCAGAATTTCTTTCCAAATTCATACCCTGCACCCTTATATTCTTCTTATGCCATATTAGAAGGTGCATGTTAAAAAATGTGATAAACTTTCAAAAGACAAATCTCCAAAACCATAGTGATGCACAAAAACATTAACATTGATAAAACGTAAAAAATTTTTAATTCGTAAACGGGGAGCGAACGAATATACCGACACCAATTCAAAATTTTAACGTAGATATTTCCATTTATATTTTGCAAATTTTCTGGTTATGCATGGTTGTATTAATGTAATAACGTGCAGGAAAACAATGGTAGAATCAGTTGCAAATAATAAGACTGCATCAAAACAGAGATCCCTCCATTCCATCTCTTTCTTTATAAATATAAATCCAGATTTAATTTTAGTTCCAGGTTTTCAGCTTGCAATATTAAAAACATTATATATATATATATATTTGAAATAGTTTCCAAAAATACATATATATCTTTGAAATAGTTTCGATCGGATTGCCCCTCAAGATTTTGAAGCTTGTGTTTCTGCAAAGCATGCCCATGCAAGGTGGTCCTTCCGCTAACACCTACCGTCCGTTTCTGGTAACTACCATGCAAACGGCGAAAATAATGTTGGAAACGTCTATATGGGCAAATATCAAATCTCTAACTCACGCCAGTCCAGGAATCTTTATCCTGTCTTTCCGTTTTGTCATTCCGTGAACGTCATGCTCCGAAACAGCAATTACTGGAAACCGAAGAATAAAAGAGATGGCATGGTTTCCACATGGCCCACTTTAACCACCGCCGTCTAAATCGGCAGGCTCGTGGGTTCCTAAAACTTCTTTTCAAACCGACACCATCACCCCTCGAGAGATGCCCGCTGATATGCAGCAGTCCTGGTTAAAGAATGCCAGGCTCTGAGATTCCTTTGGCAGATTACAAGGGAAGCACCCATCTGGAATCGATGCCCTGTGCACCAGGCAACACAAGTTACAACAAAAGAAATCAAAAGCGGCACAACAGGAGGTGTAGCTAAAATCTGCGGTACGAGGTGTGATCACCAAATGCCGATGTGCTCGAGATGAAAAAAAAGCAGGGAGCTTCTTGGGTACGAAGGACCAGTCCCTGAGAAACCTGATGTGATGCATCGAACCTGGTAAGAGCTGGCACTAACGGCGCAACAATTCGGTCATGGCCATGCTGAGGAGTACGCTGTGCAGGATACGAGATCAGAACCCAGTGACGCAAGCAGTAAAGCAGCTGTATGGGTAGCTACGGAACAAGCCATATGGAGTGTACAGCATATGCAAGTATTGGATACACCAACTGGGCAGTGATTATGCCAAGAACCCCTAGATTGCACTTTCTATCGCTGCTGCTGTGTTTATGATTTTCATGACGATTGCTCAGGTTCTACACGTCTTCATCCCATGTCCTGCACCTGGCAGCGGACGGCAGCAGGTGCACGTAGCAGAGCAGCTGGGAAACAAACTTTCCCAATGAATCTCTGCAACACCTCTCAGCCAAATACAGGCCTCTCATGACCCTGAAGCTGGTTTGGAAAACTGCTTCTTCTGAGTTGGCAAGGGAGATCTGCAAGAGCCTCCACAAAGACTTCGTGGGAAGAGATACCAGAGAAACAATCAAAGCTCTTGGTGCCACCAGACGAAGCGTCCTTTGGGGCAAGCCTCATCAGCATTGGAGAATGCTCAAGCACATCTCCAACCTTCATCTTTTCAGCCCTGCCAACCTTCAATCCCTGCAACATCTCAGACTTCCCAGAACGGTCTCACAGTTGCTGAAATTTTCATGGCTACCGGATCATCCACCACCGGTTGTTGATTGCTGAATGTCAGAGATTTAGCTATGCAATCCAACCCGAATCTTCTGCGCCAAATGATCTTCAGCTCAGACATGTTCAGTCCAGATTCTCGGCAATTCCAGGATTTCTTGAACGATGTTAACAGTCTGCCTCGGTCCAGTGTCAAACCCAACATTGCAGAGTATCCAGCATTCAAAGCACTCCTTTGGGCATTATGTAGCAGGTGGCGCTGTTGCAGAAGGTGAGGCAAGGACTTTCGAATTTGGCGGCTTGAGGCAAGGAGTTCTAGGAATCCTTTCTTTGGATTCATTACTGACTAGTCTTAGAGGTGCTTCTGGAAGCACTTGCATAAGAGGTTACTTAATTTACAAACAAGATCCAGAGCTCTATGTCCAGGTAAGTCTTTATAATATTTTTTTTATTTATGTTTCAGCATCTGAGAGTTTTAATCTCTATTGAATGTTTAGTCATTAGTAGTAAAGAGAAATTTTTAAATTTATTTTTTCCTAATTTATCGACCCTCATTTTCTAAACCTGTGTAATTGATTGTTATATTATTTAAATATTCTTGTTAAGTTATTATTTTATATGTTGAAGTTTGCTTTTGAAAGATCTGGAATTCATTCTATTCGTGTTATCATTCCGACACTAAGTTTAATTTTAAAACTCTGCTATTATTTATATTATCAGCATTATTAATGGTTTCTGTTAGTTAAAACACCACGTTGCCTTTACCAGCTGTGACTAATAGTCTCTTAAAACTTGCCTTTACAAGCTGTGACTAATAGTCTCTTAACGAGAGAGTTTTTCCGAGGATGTCACCAAGTAACCTATTTTTAGGCATCAATGGTCTCTGAAACAGAAATTTTGCCAACTCAAGGTGAATAGACACAACTTAAAAAAATCAATAGATTTAGGTATCATTTTTGTAACTTTTAAATATTGCCGGGCCAGACTTGCGGTGATTCTTGAAACATGCTGATCCAACATATTTGCTGACTATTTAAACACTGGATTTTATCAACACAAAATCAACACAACCTCTCATAGTGTAAAGGCAGTACGTGTCCATTGTGCAGTTTTATGGGATAACGCTTATGAAAAATTTCAAAGGCAAAAGTACCGAGAGATGTGTACGAAAAAATTCGGTAGATATGAAATGGGCAAAAGAACCGAGAGATGTGTACGAAAAAATTCGGTGGAATGAGAAAATTTACCACGTGTGTATCGCAATGTATTTTTACAAAATAGAACATGTAAACTATCCACAATATTATATGATTTTTGCTTCTTAAATAACTTTCAAGTTTAATACACTGTGAGAAAAGCAACGTATGAAAACATTAAAAATTATTTATCGGATCAGGCATATCAATAAGTTCTAAAGCCTATAAAAGCATTAGGCTTATAATGAAACCTGGTCCATCTTTCCTAATCGGGAAGTAGGAATATGATTAAATTTTTTAATTGTTCGTATTCACTTTGGTTAACCATTTGCACAGTTATTAATAATTATTTATGATAGTGACTTAATCATTGTCTCGAACCTCAATTCAACCGAAGTAGTGGAAGGGTCCGTGATGATTCACGATCATAAAAAAAATGTTATGACACTTGTCCATCCAAAATAATTTAAATCAAATTTTATCGATTTTACCGTACACATGAAAACTATGATTTGCTACAATATATTATGAAAATTAATATCCATTAATGTCAATCTTGTTCTAGAAAAGTTATTTGTAACATTGTTTTTAAAAATAGTCAACCATAGCAAAATATTAATAATGTATATGGATTACTCCTCATTTAAGGCCTCAAATGAGTGTCCACGTAGCATTACATATGTTTTATTTCATGTATTCTATTTATAATTTATTAATTTATATATTTTAATACATGTTATATATTTTCAATTTGTAAAAGATTTTAATACCAAAGTGGGTTAATGTGAAAGGCAAAAGGCAATTTTATTTACACCAAATTAGATCTAATAAACTAGATGTAGAAGCTCAATATCTCTCAGCTATGATTCTCATTAAGTATAGGAATACTATTAGTAAGTTTTGCTTAAGTTCTCATCATCGTAAAATTGAAAGTGGAAGATGAATTCAAGTTCTCCAAGAAGAGCGCATTTGTAGGTTGTTGATGAGAGTGGTTACTTTAACCGTTTATTCTAATTATTAGAGTAGTTACTCTAGCGGTTTATTCTAATTATTAGAGTGGTTACTCTAATTATTAGAGTAGTTGCTCCCAAGCCTATAAATATAGTGCCCAAGCACACAATTGGGAAAGGAAGTCTTTTAGCAGTCAAGTAGCGAAACTCTTATAGTCTATTTGAAAGTTAGAGTATTTTCTAAGTGCCCGCAGCAGGAGGTCTAAGTGTGGACGCATCTTTATTCGAGCATTGTGTACCTGAGCACACCTTGTGTATGGCAATAAAGACAAGCTCTTTGATTCATCTTTGCAACACTTGAGATTTGTTTTCTTATGTATTTATTTTATTTTATTTTATTTTATGCACTTTACATTTTTGTTATTAGCACAACAATTCATTTTGATCAATTAAGCAAATCGTTAAATTACACAAGCATGACCACTTTGAGCATGTGTGCAACACTTGCTAACCCAGTAACGATTAGCATTTGGTAATCTCAGTAGTGTTGCATTGGTTCAGGATGTGTACGGCAAGTGGGAATGGATGCTAGCGTTAGGATTAGTTAGAACTTAGTTAATGAGTAGTTAAGTTAAATTAGTCACTTAGTTACCTCTCTTCTTCCCTACCAACACAGGACATAAAAACATAAAAAATATAAAAATCATATACATGAAGCTTACTTAACCATACAATCATGACATACAAGTAAGCTTGGGAAGACAACAATCAATCAACCCATCCTTATTCCACAAGGGCGCATAAGCACTTAGTTCTTGGAATTTGACTAGATCATGCATGAAACGCTCGTATTTGTATGGTTGAGCGTAGGGGTACCTCACTCCTCATCATTGGCATTGTTGCTAGGAACTTAGTTTTTTGTGTGATAACTAGAACATAGGAAATCATTCACATCGTTGGAACGAACCCTTAGGGTTGATTAAGAAAATAATAAATAAGAATACATTGCACATTGAACAGACAAGTATGTCTCCTTCTTTGTAAGAAAGTGCCTCACTGCCTAGGTCTAAAATAGGAAACAATCGGCAGAGTAATACACATGACGTTGATCCACCAATCCCTCAACAAGTTCGAGTGGTATATATTCATCCCAATGAGTATATACTAGACTTTACCTTTATCCTCCATCAAGATGAACAACTGCATTAGTGAGACTTAGACGGTAACATAGTGTTACCTCCCAATCATTCTATCCCAAGCATGCTTCTTCGTGCTCTCACATGAATTGGCATGCTGCACTTACACGCAGAATACGTTGTGCAAGACCATGACTTGAGAGAATACAATTCCACAGAGGCACAACATCAAAGAGACTTGCAATAGGAGAGACATCATAAGTCTTTGAAGGGTAAGTGGTCCCAGGATGCCCCACATGTCTTAAGCGAAAATGAGGGTGGTGAACCTATCTCAAGCAGTCGGCCACACAACGATGTTCTTCTCCTTGACTTTGGCCAAGGGGTTGTGTATCAGAACCTTCATTCCACTATTCATAACCTAGGTTTTGATACCCATAGGCACAAAGGATCTAAAAAAGGAACATGAACTCATGATAAAGGTGGACATTCTGATCGCAATCACGATCGGGGTTGAGACCACAAAAGAGAAGGTAGCAGACATTGTCATGATGACGGTTCTCCTTCTTCTTCACCTTTATCATCTCCTTCACCTTCTCCTTCAATATTTGGATGTAGTCATTAGGAAAAAGACCATGAGGATAAAGGTAGGAAAAGTGGAAGTTATAGATGAAACAACTAGGAAAGGGGATGAGGGCACTCTAAAGAGTCACAACATAGAAGAAGGGAGAGTAGGGAACAACATAGGCATCATAGATGCCATGGACGAGACAATCATGATGAATCCCTACTCGCTACTCGAAGTATGTTGGACATAATTGAGGCTGTTACAATTCCAAAAAGGCATCAGAAAAATAGTAGGATCAAGAGATTAGATATGAAGAACATCCTAGGATTTGAAGGGAGATACAACACTGATCCTCAGAATCATTTACAAGCATTCCATGATGCATGTGCCTTACAAAACATAGAGAATGAATGGAAAAAACTTAAGCTATTTTCACGAACACTAGTTAAAGAAGAAGAAAGCTGGTACTGGTCTTTAGAACCAAAATCCATTCATAGGTGGAGTACTATGTTAGAACTATTTAATGACATGTACCAAACATACTCCCAAGTGTCTAACTTGCGAAAGCAAATCCAAGGTTGGAAACAAGGAGGACATGAATCCTTGGATGCTGCCATGGACCTATATTATGCACTATTACACCATTTTCCTGGCCATGGTTGTTTGCCAAGGGATCAACTATGCCATCTCATGGATGGCCTTAGGCATGAAACAAGAAAAATCATTGGGACTTATGCCCAAGGAAGACTATCCGAGCTTAGGTCCCATCAAATTCAAAGACTATTAGAGCAAGTTGCTAAGGAAGAAGACGAGCTATGGAAGAGAGAAAGTGCAGAAGAGTATAACCGAGATCCTTCCCTTCAGAAAAGGAGAGTAAGATTTTGTGAGGATGAAGAAGAGTCACCACTCGAAGAGATGGTGAATAGGAAAACTTTGCCTATCCAAAAGATGACATCAGAAGTTTCGGAAAAGGTAGACCAAATGTGGGATTCCCTAGATAATAGATTTCAAACTATTCTTAAAATAGTAGAGGAGTCTATAGAGCAAGGTAGTGATTGCAATAAAAGAAAAAAGAAAGAAGCTGAACATGCACGTAGCAAGGGTAAGGGCAAAGATGCCATCATTGAAGAGGTTGTGGATTCGGAAATAGATAATGATAGTGGATGCGAGATATGTCAATATGACCATCCTAAGGGATGTTGCCCTATAATATCACATCTACAGGAGTCTGGGGTGTATGCACTTAACCCATGATTGAACAAAGAGCAAACACCTCGAAGGTTACCTTACCCTCAAGGTAACCCAAGATAGTTCCATCAACCCTTAATGTATTATCCCATTGGAACTCCATCACAACCAATTGAGTAATATCAACAGTGGCAATGTCCACAATCATGGGGAATGCCACCACTAAGGCAACAATATCCTTACTAGCAACCTGACCCATATGGGTATTATGTGTAGTACCCAATCTCCCCACGTGACTCTATTGGTTATGTCACTCCTCAACCTTACTACCAAGCTTGCAAGTATTATGGGAATCCCTCTTCTAGAGGCAATATTCTGCAAGCATATCATCCTTCTCATCTAGCCACATCTCTTACACCAATAGCTCCACTACCACCTACTCCTGTGATGCAAGGTGAAATCCCTACCTAGCTGCCACAACGTAATGCCAAAAGGGTTGTTAACTCTCAACCTACTGTTGGTTCCAACAACCACATGAAGAAAAGACATTTCTTTAGAACCAATAGTCCAACCAAGCCCTTGCAATCACAAGCGGCTAATTCCTTAGATGCCTCAATATCAATCAAAACTTCAGAGCCCCCTTCAACCCAAGCATTGCACTCAATGCATATGATCATGCTAACACATGCCATCACTGATTGGATCAAAGCTAGCCACCTTCACAGAAAATTCTCTGAGCCTAGGAGTCCTCTGATATACTTACAAATTGCTAAAAATGTGCTGTGCAAGGCTCTTTTGGATTCAAGTTCTGGTGTCAGCTTGATTTCTCAAGAATTGTACAAGGCTTGGAACTTACCTCCATTGAAAAAGAGCAACATCCATCTAGATTTGGCTAACCAGTCCATCACTATCCCACTTGAATCTGTGGAAGATATTGTTACGACTATTTGTGGGTGGTTGTACCCAGCTGACTTCCTAGTGATTTAGGTAAACAATCGTAAGGGAGACTTCCCAATCATAATGGGAAGATCATGGCTAAGCACCATTGACGCACACCTAAGAATGCATGATCTTTCCGTAGAAATATCAAAGGAAAATACATTCAGAAAGACCAAGAAGAAGAAATTTCTGTGCATCGCATACAGTGACACAGGGTGTAATTGCGTGTAGAGGTCATGGTTTGTGCAAAGTTTAGCATTGCCTGCATGCAATCAATGTGCATAAGTGATTAACATACAAAGATGTCTGTATGCAGCAGCCATATGATAGGAATAAACCTAGTGGTTGATACTTGATCAAGAAAGCAGTTCAGTCATATGCATGGAACCAACTAAGGGTTTGACTTGTGCTTACATCGATAGCATAGATGTATTATGCAAGTCCACCACCAACTTCCAAGTCTTAACCTTGAAAATATCAACTGGAGAAAGTTGGAAATCCCTGAGAAATTTAAGTAAGAGCCCCTTGAGCTGAAACCATTTCCCACCAGTATGGAATACACATTCCTTAAAAATGAAAAACTAGTAATTATCAATGCTAAGCTTGCTCCTCAATAGAAATAAGAATTGCTGAAGGTAATAAATAAATGCTCAGAAGCCTTTACTTAGTCATATCCCAAATTAATTGGAATAGATCCTAGGATATGCCAACATAGAATTTACACTAACCCCTCTATGAAGCCTTGAAGACAACCATAGAGACGATTCAACCCTAAGCTCAAGTAAGTAGTTAAGCAAGAAATCGAACACCATCTCAAGGTTGGGTTTATATACCCCATTGCTGATAGCGAGTGGGTTAGCCCCTTAGTTATTGTGCTTAAAAAGGAAGGAAAATGGAGGGTGTGCATAGATTTCAAGCTACTAAATATGACAACATTCAAAGATCACTTTTCATTGCCATTTTTTCATGAAGACTTAGACACCATTGCAGGGCATTGCTATTACAGTTTTCTGGATGGATAAAGAGGATATAATCAAATACAAATAGCCCCAGAAGACTAAGCTAAGACTACATTCACCAGTCCTTGGGGAACTTTCGCATACAAACAGATGTTTTTTGGCTTGTGCAATGCCCCTACAACATTTCAACGACTAATTCTAAGCATATTCCAATAGCATATAGAGAATGGCATGGAGGTCTTTATGGACGACTTCTCCACTTATGGAGAAAACTTTGATCAAGCCTTGGATGGGTTGGAGTAAGTGTTAAAAAAGATGTGTAGAAACCAATTTGAGGCTCAACTAATAGAAAAATCATTTGATGGTCCAAGAAGGTGTAGTACTAGGGTACAAAATATTACACACAAGGATAGAGGTAGACCTCGAGAAAATCAAAATTATCTAAGGAATGACCTATCAACTAGAAACTGTCAAAGATATTTGATCATTTCTTGGACATACTAGCTACTATAGGATATTTATTGAGAACTTTTCAAAGGTTTCCAAACCATTTGTGGAATTAATGAAAAAGGACGTACCTTTCAAGTTGACCAGGGAATGTGAATTAGCTTTCCAAACACTGAAATAGAAGCTAGTAGAAACACCCATTCTACAAGATCCTAACTGGTCCAAACCATTCCATATCATGACTGACGTGTCCAACTATGCTTTATGAGCCATACTTACATAGTTAGATGAACAGAAGCATCCTTATTACATCCACTATGCAAGTAGAAGTATCGCTAGTGCACAACTTAACTACAGTACCATAGAGAAATAATTAATGGCTATAGTGTTTGCACTAGAAAAGTGTAGACACTATGTATTGGGATATAAAGTATATATACATACAGATCATAGTGCAATCCAGATCGTTATGAATAAGACAATGGTAAGCCCTCATATCATACAATGGCTTGTAATCTTACAAGAGTTCTATTTAACGATGATCGATCGTAAGGGCACTGAGAATGTAGTTGCTGATCATTTATCTCAGTTGCAATGGGACAACAGTGAGCATGGGTATCCAATTTTTGATCATTTCCCTAATGAATTCCTCTTTGCTAGTGTAGTGAATAATCAATCACCCATAGAGACAAACTGGTATAGTGGCATTCTTACCTATCTCCTCACCCAACAAACACCACAAGAGTTAAACCTTAAGAAGAAACAACAGTTTCTTCACCAAGCCAAGTACTTTATGGAGATCAGTGAGAACCCTTACAAAGTGTGTCTCGATGGCTTGGTTCGATGGTGTGTTCCTAATACAGATCAACTGCAAGTTCTCCAAGATGCTCATGAGGGTCCTTATGGGGGTCATTATGCTGGGAGACAAACAACGATCATGATCTTGCTTGCAGGATATTATTGCCCTACATTATTTCGGGATGTCCATTGTTTCGTCCAATTTTGTAAGTTCTATCAACGTGATGAGGGAATGATTGCTAAAATGGAGGGTCCACAATAATGGATTCAACCATTAGAACACTTCGACATTTGGGGAATTGATTTTATTGGGCTGATTACACCAATGTCCAATGGAAAAGCTTATATTATTGTTGCCATTGATTACCTAACAAAATGGGCCGAAGAAGTTGCTGTTAAAGATTGTACATCATCTACAGCTACATGATTTTTTCAACAACAAATCATAAATAGGTTTCTTGTGCTACATGCACTTATTTTAGATAATTGCATATACTTTGCAGGTGCAACTTTTCAAAAATTAATGCAATGCTTAGGTGTTGAGTATAAATTGACTACACCATACCACCCCTAAGCGAACAATCAAGAAAAAGATACCAACAGAGAGATTATTAAGATATTGACAAGAACCATTAATAAGTTTAGATGAGACTGGAGCAATAAACTGAATGATGCTCTTTGGGAATAATGCTCCACATGGAAATTCCCTACAGGCTACTCTCCCTATGAGTTAGTGTATGGTAAATTACCAACACTTCCCATTCAAACTAAGCTCCATACACTATCCACGGCATGTGACCTCAACCTTGATCTTGACCTATCATAGAAACAATGATTAATAATCCTTAATTTGCTAGATGAAAAATGACTAGCTATGTTATCATCTAATGATTTGCACAAGGCATTCAATAAGCAACATCATGACCTAAGGATTAGGAAAGTTAAATATCAATCGAGAGATAAGGTTCTCTATTGGAATCCCACACATGTGCCACAATGTACTAAATTTCAAATACTATGGAAAGGATCTTATATTATTTACGCAACTTTTCCTTCAGGGGCCATAAAAATATAAAAACTTGAGAGCCCAGACAAGAAACTTTTGGTCAACGTGCAACAAACCAAACCTTTTCATGAGCTTAGGATAGCCAGTACACATGCTACCTTTGTTAGTGGATAACCCTGCTCACTATTTTGGATTTCCTCCTTCCAACTTAGTTGTGGGAGAGATGGCCACCTATGCTAACTGTTNCATACAACTCTATGGTCTCCTTTGGCTTGGAACTGTATAGTCTCTTTTTTCTAAGTAAACTTGTTAATGAATTGGTGGCTGGGTATTTTTCAAATCAAGGAAAGACTTAAAGGATGAAAAGTGTGTGCCTTTAAGGGGATTCAATGCATTTGTGCTAGCCATTCTCTTGGGTGCTTGGATGCTTTTTCTTGGGTTTTCTACCATTCTAACATTGTTCAAATATCAGGAAGCTGAGTGAATAAAAATAAGTCTTTGCATAGTGTGGTTCTCAGGAAAAAGAAAAAAAAACAAAAAAACTATGAGAATTCAAAACAAACCCCTTAGACATAATAAAACAATATGGGCTACAAGCACTAGTTATGGAACTGGAAAGACATCTTACCCATGCTTGAAGGTTCCCTCTAACTAAGGCCCTTTCTCGCTTCCTACTTCTTCATCTCGCTCTCCTCAGAATGATGGTGACTCTTTGTGGAAGCATTCTTGTTGCTTCAAGTGGATGGATTGGTCAAGTGTGTTGATGCGAGGTCATTGGATGTGGTTCGTTTGAGTCTGGATTTCGGATGAGTTCTACTCAATCACATTAACCATAAAATACATAAGGGACTTTACACAACCTTGTTCTTGGGATTACATTTCATTTTCTCCTCTCCATATCTTTTCCTATTTTTCCATCACATTGTTGATTCTATCATTAGTGTATTTCTAGATTGATGCATTGTTTTTCCTTGGTGAATTCTTGTGGGTAATTTTTTAACTCTTACTTCCAAATGACATTTCTAGAGCCTATGGACTCTTTGGTTTGTGAGTTTGTGAGGGCATAAAGGGCATGAGCCTGCTTTTGGGAGGATCCATTGGCATTTCTTTTTGATGCAATTGTTAACTTCCTTTTCCTTAAACATATCTTGAAATCAATGATTTCTTGTTTATCCCCATCCATGGCATCCATTTTATTGGTGTTGCCATTGTTCTTTTTCCCATATTTCTTGTTCCTCATATTTTTCCATCTTATAGATATTGAAAGTTTCCTCTTAGTCATGGGGGCCTTGGCACAAATTTTTCAATTTTTTTCATTTTACTAATTGCCTAACCCCTACACCTTGGGTAGTTTCTAGTGATAAATCTCTGAACCAGTTTCTGGCATAACCCCAACTTAGCCAATGTGTTTCATATTGAGGCAAGGTATCAACTACATTGTGGATTATCTATCCTTGCTCATTTGTGATTGTGTTGTGTGTGTACATGGAAATCATACAAACAATGGAATGGGCTTGGAGGAAGCACCCCATATGGACCGAAATTGGAGCATTTATGAAAGGAGCAATTTTGATGGCATGGCTATGGATAAACAACAAAAGGCACAATCTCCGCATTGGTGGCAACATGCTCCATCTTATTTCTCTCTCTCTCTCTCTCTCTCTCTATTCAAGCTACCAAATAAAAGCTTGGATGTCATTTATGTATGAATTTTCACCACAATGTTGTAATATACTTATTGATTCATCATTGGGCACATTGAGTCTATCATCCCATTCCACCATCAGTTGTCAGTTAGTCAATAATCCCATATCTTCCCAGTATTTTGTAAGAAACTCGAGGACGAGTTTTCATTCAGTTGTGGGGGTATGATGAGAGCAGTTACTCTAGTAGTTTATTCTAATTATTAGAGTAGTTACTCTAGTGGTTTATTCTAATTATTAGAGCAGTTACTCTAGTGGTTTATTCTAATTATTAGAGTAGTTGCTCCCAAGCCTATAAATATAGTGCCGAGGCACACAATTGGAAAAGGAAGTCTTTTAGAAGTTAAGTAGTGGAAATCTTGTAGTCTGTTTGAAAGTTAGAGTATTTTCCAAGTGCCTATAATAAGATGTCTAAGTGTGGATAGATCTTTATTTGAGCATTGTGAACCTGAGCACACCTTGTGTATGGCAATAAAGACGAGCTCTTTGATTCATCCTTGCAGCACTTGAGATTTGTTTTCTTACGCATTTATTTTATTTTATTTTCTTATGCATTTATTTTATTTTATTTTCTTATGCATTTATNTTTATTTTATTTTATGCACTTTACATTTCTATTATTAGCACAACAATTCATTTTGATCAATTAAGAAAATTGTTAAATTACACAAGCACGACCACTTTGAGCATGTGTGTAATGCTTGGTAACCCAGTAACGATTAGTGTTTGGTAATCCCAACAATGTTGCATTGGTTTAGGATGTGTACATCAAGTGGGAATGGATGCTAGCATTAGGATTAGTTAGAACTTAGTTAATGAGTAGTTAAGTTAAATTAGTCACTTAGTTACCTCTCTCCTTCCCTACTAGCATAGGACATAAAAACATAAAAGCTATAAAAATCATATGCCTCAAGCTTACTTAACCATACAATCATGACATACAGGTAAGCTTGGGAAGACAATGATCAACCAACCCATCCTTGTTCCACAAGGGTGCATAAGCACTTAGTCCTTGTAATTCGATCGAATCATGCGTGAAATGCTCATATTCGTATGGTTGAGCATAGGGGTACCTTGTCACTCATCAGTTGTATATATCAGGATCCTTAGAAGATAAGTTACATGTGTTTCTTTCTTATGCTATGACTACCAATTTGAGATACTATTATAATGTTATAGCAAAAGGCCTATATAATTTGATTTTGATGTTTCTATCTTTACTTTACATGAAAAAGTAATATATGTATAATAGATCCTATGCATCTTTGGATGTAATAAAGTTTCATTTCATTTCATTATTTTTTGATTACATATATTGTGTTTCTAACTGCTTTTCCAAAATTGACTTATTTATGTTTGATACATGTTTTGATGTAGTTTGAAGTAAACATGACTTTTACCAACGTGACTTGAGTCAACATGGCTTTTATAATAAACCTTCTTTTAAGAAAGAAATAAATGTTTTTAGATGTGATTTTTCCCAAACTTGTTGATTTATTGTGATCTTTAAAACACCCAATATTTTAAACATTAGGCTTATATTTTTATTGATTTTTTTACTTTAACATATTTTTTATTACTAATTCTGATGCTTTCCAAAAACTAAAATTTTTATATTTGAACTTTCACTATAACCAAGCTCTTACATAAAAAGATAGAAAATGCTACCACCAACTTGAGTAGATATAACTTCTCTCCGTTGCTAATGTCAATGATTTTAATCTAATTCTTGCATTGATTTGTTTACATTTTTTGATTTGATTTATAAAAAGGATTGTCAAGTTGTTGATCTCATACAATTTTTCAATCTATAGTTTGTACATAATAGTGTGAGCCAAAATTGACATGAGACTATTTTTATTAATAATGTATTTTTAGAAATTCTCAATCACCTTATGAAAGTGACTAATGAAACAAGTTTAATGAAACTTAGATGAGATAGCTCATGTATATCTTTGCATTGCTAGTGTATTTTAGAGTGCAAGTGCATTTTGTATAATTCCTTCTTACTTTTGCAATAGAGAATCCTTCATTACCATGGATGTAGGCACTTTGCTAAACCATGTTAAATCTCTATTTCATTATTCCTTTTTTCATTTTTTTTCTTTGTCATTTTATTGTTTTTCTTCACGTTTTTCTGCATAGTTTTCCTCTTTCATTTTGGGTTTTTTTGGTAAATTTTTCAACAACTGGAATCAAATTAGGTAGTAGAAGATACTTGCAGAAAAATAACTACTAGTATCTTGAATGCAAAATCTAAGGTAGAGAAGTTCAATGACAAGAAAAATTTTGAGTTGTGGTAGATCAAAGTTAAAGATTTGCTTATTCAGCAAGGTCTACACAAAATATTTAAGGGGAAAGCAAAGTAATCCCAAGCAATGTTAGATGAGGATTGGGAGGATTTGGATCTAAGAACTCAAAGAACCATTCACTTGAGTCTTCCAGATCAAGTCTTGTTTAATGTTGCAAAGAAAGATTTAGTTGCTGCTTTATGGAGTAAGTTGAAGGGTTTGTATATGATCAAATCTCTTACAATAACTTTTATTTGAAGTCAAATCTCAGCAACTTCAAGATGAAGTAAAAAACATCTATTGTGGATCATTTCAATACCCTTAATGAGTTGATTTGTGAATTGTCTAGTGATTTCTAATATTCCCCAAATATATTGGTTCTAGACATGTCACCTAGGACATCACCTCCAATATTTTAAAGGCACAATACAAAAGGATCAAGGAGCCATGACATCATTCTTTTGCATAGGATTGGACTCCCACTAAAGCCACCCTGATGTATTGCAATGACGGTCAATTATTAAAACATCTCTAGAGAACACATCTCCAATCAGCGACACAAAGTAATAAATTAACATACAATCATGGAAAATCAAAGTAATGGTAGAGGAAATAACCAAAATAAAGAAATCCAACTCATCAAAGAGATTCATCAAACCAAGGGATCCTCACAAGGATACCAATCCAAAGCATAGCATAACAACATCAGACACAAACCAATCTCATGAAATTTTATCATTAAATAAAGAACAAAAATCATCACCTAAAGAGATCTCATAAATCCCAAATAATAACTCAATATGTCAATTAATCAAGTAGAGAAATCTGTAACCATGACTTCCAAATAAATTTATTAAACCATAACAATAATAAAATCAAAGTAATCAATTAGCTAACAATCATATATGGATCAATACTCAAACCATGAAATAACCACTTTACCAATAAGGATGAGTCAGGACTTGAAATCCTAATGTGAAACTTCATGAAATCAAGTCATGAAAGACAACCATAACAAAGATCTAAGAGATTAAAAGGCAAAATAAAAATCCTAATTAATCATTAGAGAAGACCATGATCAACCAAGATTTGGACTAAGTAATATCCCTTCAAGCTAAGAAAATATTAATAATTTGAAGACCCAAAGTAAACATAATCAATTCAACCAAATGTGATAATAAATCCAATTTCACAAATCAAGCATAACTATGTCAAAAGGAAACCAAACCAAGAAGTAATCATAAAAAAACAAAAATATAGTAATACTAAGATACTATCTAAATCATGATCATAAATAACTAAGATTTTATATTACAATAGGATGTTAAGGACTCTATTAAACCTAAAATCAAGTATAGATTTGGATCATCTCCTATGTATAATAGTAGATAAGATTAATTTAACTCTACCATTCCCATGGATTTTATAATGATTTTACATCCCTAAAAAAATCAATGTCTATATCTATTTACGAGCAAAAATTAAGGAAGGTATTTATCAAAAGTATAGAGTTATAGAACCATGAATCTAGGCATAGAGAATCAAGCTAAACTAAAAATAGAAAAAGTAGTTGACAAGAAATAGATCATAACTCTAAGATGAAAATGTACTTTTTAATTCTAAAATGGTTTGAAGGATAGAGAAGAAAACTATTTATAGGTAAATTTGAAGAGAAAGATCTAGTACGGTCTAGGAGATATGGGTTTTTATTTTGCATCATTAAAAATAGTGAAATTATGGAAAGGGTGGAAAGAAAAACTAATAACTTCATCAAAAATTAAAATTTTTTTAATTTCTTCCAAATGGATATGGACTCCAAAACATATATAAATATTCAGGTAAAATTTCATAGTTTTATCCCTAACCATGCTCGAGATATAGCCTCATAAAACTGAGTCATAAAAATTCCTATGATTTTAGATAGGTTGGAAAGAATGGCACATAATGAACAATATACTATTACTTTTATGATGATTCCTTTTTTTAAAAAAAATTGTATAACATTTCATGATGATTTCAAAAACCTATAGAAAGAATGTTAAATCAAATGTATGTAAAAGATATGAATTTTTTTCTAAATCTATTCTACTAATGAAAGTATCTAGAAACCCTAGCTTCATGAAGAGGAATCACAAAATAAAAGAGAAATAGTAGACTATGAAATTCTATGGATGAACATAATAATTACATATAGTTCATAATAAATATTCAAATATCTAGATTTTCTTTGAAATTAATTTTCAAAACCCATCCCATAGAAATATTAGTAAAATTCTCAAAGTCCTTGCCCAAAATAAGTGGAAATAGCAATACAATTAATTAAAAATTATGCATACAAAATTCATCTAACAAAACTCTATCTATTTAATAAAAACCCATCAACCCATTGCTAGCATTAGAATCATATATTTAAAAATAAACCATATCCATCCTATGAATGTGTACAAAACATATAACCATAAATAGAAAAGAAGCTAAGATAACTTACCTCTAAATTTGAATGATGGAAAACTAGAAGAGAGGGAAGCAAACCAAAAATATTCAAGCAATATGCACAAATACTTCATAATCCATCCATTCTTTCTAGCTTCAACATCTCACAACATCAAATTGTCAAAGTCTGTAGAAGAATTAAACTATAGAAACTTTAATGTAGATTACCTAGAAAACCATGGAACAAAAGAAAAACTCCAAGTTCCAAAACTAACACACAACTAAAATAATAATTTCTATAAATCTTTACAATCATAAAATGTAACTACCTCAATCAAATAAGTCCCACATATGCCAAAATAATAAAAGAAAAAAATACCATAAAAACCATCATACTTAAAAATATATATATTAAAACCTCCTCTTCTAAAAAAGTAAAATAAAACTAATCTAAAAAATACATACATACATACCCATAGAATTATTGAAGCACAACATGCACTTAATGAACATAATGAAATAAAAAATTAATCAAATGTCATGGCATCCTTTCAACTAATCCTCATGGAATCCTATGACACTCAATTATAAGGTTAGTGAAAACACACACACAGACACACACACACACACACACACACACACATACATACATACATACATATATATATGTATATTAAATATTAAAAGGTACATAATAGCATTCATGCATCTAAACATCTCAAAGCTCAACATCATCATAAAGTCTCTAGGTAAAATCATAAAAGCATATCAAACCAAAATAAGAATAGAGTACATACTAGTATAAGCATCACAAACTCTACAAAGATTATATGTACCAAAGATGTCAAAAATATAGGTTATCACATTCTCTTTCCTCTCTTCCACCCATCATCCTCCCCACACCCCCTAGGCCAATGCCCCTTAAGAATCTTCCTTCTAGAAGATCTCATGATGGAAATAATGTAAATTAGATTCAAGCTCCCAAGTAGACTCTTAGAAACCATGATAGCTCTACAAGATCTTCACCATGGAAAAAATCCTACTATGAAATTGGCACTCAATCTAGTTCATGATCCTAATGAGATTCTTCACATATGAGGAATTAGCTTGAAGCTCTAGCTCAAACTAATCAACAACATGATATGTAACCTCTCTAATGCACTAAAGAACATCAAATGGACTAATGTAATGACGTGCAAGTTTTTCCTTCTAGTTGAAATATAGTAGGACTTTTAGTAAAGAGAAACAAACAAACATCTTGTTACCAACTACAAACCCAAGAGGATTTCTTGTATGATTTATATAACTCGCCTAGTGATCCTAAATTGCTATTAGCCACTCATGAATGTCCATAATCTACTCTATCATCGTTAATGGAACATCCAAAATGATCCACTACCTATCCTTGATCGCATCCTAGCACAAGGATTTCTATGTAAAGCTTCATATGGTGTTGTACTCAGACTAGCTTGATGTTTATTATTGTAAGTAAACTCTACTAATGGAAACATACTATTCCAACTATCTAAAAATTGCAAGGTATAATATTGAAGCCTATCCTTAATACTTGGTTGACTCTCTCAACCTAATAATTATTCTATGAATAATAAGCTAAACTTATGTTTAGTCTAGTACCTAGGTTATCCATGAATGCACACCAAAACTAAGTGAATTTAACATTATAGTCTAAGATAATCTTGGTGGAAATGTCATGTAATTGTATGAACTCAAAGATGAACAACTATGTAACATCCTCTACATTCAATAAAGTCTTCATAGTTTGGAAATAAGATGATGTGATCAACAAGTTTACAACAACAAGGATAACATCATTTCCACCCATAGTGCAAGGGAAACAAGTAATGAAATCTATACCAATCACCTCCCACTTCCACTTTGGAATAGTATGAGGAAACAAGTAGCCACTTGGTCATTTTTGTTTAATTTTAATCAATTGACAAATTAGATAATTAACCATAAATTTTCTAATCTACTTCTTCATGCTTGTTCACCCATACAACCTCTTCAATACCTAGTATGTCTTATCACCACCTTGATGGATCTGAAGCTTATTAAGATAAGCTTCATTAAAAAAAAACACGTTACAAGGTATTAGGCACATACACTCAATCCTTATGATGAAGCAACCCAAGTGCATCAACTACCATAGAAGAGTCACTAGTAAACTTAAGCTCCTCACATGAGTAATCATGCTACTACTCTACATGAATCTCACTAATCACATATGGCTAAATTACCACATTGTTAATCTTACTAGCCACAAAGCTCAAGGAATTCATAACAATATTTCTTTTTTTTTGTTCAATATTGGATGGTAAAATCAAAGTTATTTAAGAGTTCAATCCACCTCTGTTGGGGTAGGTTGAATTGAGGTTAATTCACCAGATACTTAATCCCTTGTGATCTTTCCCAAATCATTAACTAATTCTTAAACAAGAAGTGACACCAAACCTTCAAACACCACTACTCTTAATTCCAAGTCATGAGTGGGGTAGCATGTCCCATAAATCTTATGCTATCTTGAAGCATAGGCTATCACTTTGTTCTCTTGCATAAGGACACACCCATAACCTTCTCCTGAAGCCTTAACCCAACACATGAGTCAAAATTAGTCTAACCTTGAGTTCATCAATGATATTCTGACAATGTTAATTCCATAAAAAATCAACATCCTTCCATATTAGTTTCATGAGGTACAAAGAGATGTAGAAGATGTTCTCACTTTCACAAGATCTTGAAGACACAAGATCCAACTTTAACTTGTGTGGCTTGGTATGCACCATCAACTAAGCACTATCTTCTATCACCAAGGAAAGTATATAGTGCAACAATAATCCAAGCTACCTTGATAGTGATAGAACCAATTCATATCCAAGATAACATCATAGTCTCATAGGTTTATGATGTGAAGACCACTAAATCAAATGACATTTTGAATTACCAAGAATACAAACCTCCTGCTTTAGTTAATAAAAAGCATATAATCACTAATGAAAACTAAAGGAAATCCCTTGATCAAGACATTAATATGCCAAATACAAGCATCTAACTACTAGCAAAACAAACTAAAGTTTCTCTCTATATGTTGACGAAGGAATTAAAGCATATAATGGTTTATATCTACTTAGTTGATCTGATCCTTCTATGTAGGAGTAGGAATTAAAATGATAGTTTTGGCTTGGGAATCTACTAGTGGTTCCTTAATTCAATTAAGAATGGGATTAGTTATTGATACTAGGTTGCTAGGCCCAACATATGCCCTCCTAGCCTAACCACATCCACTTCTATAATATTTCCATAAGGGAAAATCAACAAAACCTATGCTCTGATATCAACTTGTAACACCCTCATTCCTAGACCTTTGATTGGATAGCATTACATTGGGTAAAACCCCTAACAAAATGATTGACCATGACAAGGAACATGAAAATGAATGATCTCATAGTGAAAGGAAATAAAAGGAACTCAACAAAAAATCCATGATCAAAAGAAAAAAAGAAACCATAAATTTTAATAATGGAAGAAAGAAATAAGCACAATTATTGAATTACTTACTATAATCTATATATCAAAATGAAACAAATATGAGATACAATGTATAGTATAATGCTAGAAGCCAATGATATAAATAGTTAAGGCTATAAACTAAAACCATAATATCAACATGCTCAAACATCTAACTGAACCATCCAAGATCTCCCATAACCTTTCAAACTAATCAACCTATAAATAAAATGAATTGAATTATTTTGATAAAAATGAGTGAGACACCTTAGCACTATTTGCAATTGTTAAATGGATAGACCTCATGAGAGTTTGAAGAAGCCTAGTAGATCTGCAAAACATGTTAACTTAAACCAGCATAAAAATGAATATCTGAACATCCATCCATCAAACTATGCCAAAACAAAGATCTACCGACTCCAGTCATCATTAAAAATAAGGATGCAACATGCACCACACTCAATATCAAATGTATGTCATGTTGTCATGTGTTCTTGCCATATTCCAAAACCAAAATCAAATTACCATGCATATGGATTTATTATTAGTCTCAACTAGAACATGAAGCATTACCCATGACATCACTTCTAATATCTCCAAACATATTGGTGCTAGATGTATCACCAAGAACATCACCGCCAATGTTCTAGAGGCACAACATAAAAGGATCAATGAGCCATGGAATCATCCTTTCACATAGGATGGTGCCTCCTATAAAAGACACATTGATGCATCGTAGTGGGGAAAAATCATTAAAACATATCTAGGGAATCCACCTCCCAACTAGCCATAAAAACTTAGTACTACCTCCATCATCCAAACAACCAAAAAACATACAACCATGGAAAATCATACTAACAATGGAGCCATCAACCAAAATAAAAGAATCCATTTTATTAAAGAGATTCATCAAATGAAGGGATCCTCACAAGGATACCAATCTAAAGCATATCATAATAACATCAAACCCAATCCAATATCATGGAATTTCATCATTAAACAAAGAACTAAAATCATCATCCAAAGAGATCTTAGAAATTCCAAATAATAATTCAAGATGCTAATTAATCCAAGAAGAGGAATCCTTAACCATGAGTTCCAAATGAACCAATTGAGCCACAAAAATGAGAAGATCTAAGTCACTAACAATTAAAAATAATACATGGATCAATACTCAAACAATGAAATAACCATTATCACAAGAAGGATGAATCGGGACTCAAAATCCCAATATGAGGCTTCATGAAATCAAGTTAAGGAAGAGAGTTCATAACAAGGATCTAGTAGATCAAAAGGCAGGATAAAGATTTCAATTAGCCATTAGAGAAGATCATAATCAAACAAGATTCATACTAAGTGATACTCATTCAAGCTAAGAAAATATCAAACATTTAAGTACCCAAAGTGAACATAATCAATTCAACAAAATGTGATAACAAACCCAATTTCACAAATCAAGCATAAATAAGTCAAAAGAGAATCAAATCAAGAACCAATAATAAAATAGGAAAAAACATAATAATACTAAGATACTATTTGAATCATGATCATAAATATCTAAAATTTTATTTTACAATAGGATTTCAATGATGCTATTAAACAAAATCAAGTCTAGAGTTTAATTGTCATTTATACATATAACAATAGATACAATTATTATAACTCCCTCATTCCTATGAATTTTATAATGATTCTAGATCCCTAAAAATCCAATATCTATACTTATTCTCTAGTAAAAATTCATGGTGGCATTTATTAGAACCATGAATATAGGCTTAGAGAAACAAGCTAAAACATAAAGAGAAAAAGTAGTTGATAAAACATATATCATAACTCCGAGATGAAAATTTATTTTTCTATGATACCAAAGTAATTTAAAAGATAGAAAATAAAACTATTTATAGGTAAATTTTAAGAGAAACATCTAATATTATTTAGGAGATATGGTTTTTTTATTCTACACCAACAAAATTGGTGAAATTATGGGAAGTGTGGAAACAAAAACTAATAAATTTACCAAAACACAATTTTTTTAATTTATTCTAAATGAATATGGACTATAAAAATATAAAAATATTTAGGAAAAATTCTAGAGTTTTATCTCTAACCATACTCAAGATATAGCCTCGTAAATTGGCATAATAAAAATTCCTATGATTTTAGATAGCTTTGATAGAATGTAATATAATGAAAAATATACTATGGCTTTTATGATGATTATTTTTTTAAAATTATATAATGTTTCAAGAAAATTTTAGAAACCTATAGCAAGAATCCTAAATCAAATGTATATAAAAGATATAGATGTTTTCTTGTGCATTATTTATTCTACTAATGAAAATTTCTTGAAATCATAGTTGCATGAATAGAAATTACAAAAGAAAGAGAAATAGTATACTAAGAAATTCTATGGATCAACATACTAATTGTATAGAGTTCATAAAATAAAGATTAAAATCTCTAGATCTACTTTGAAATTAATTTGCAAAAGCCATCCCACAAAATTATTGGTAAAATCCTCACAAAACCCATGCCCAAAATCAATGAAAGAAAAAATACAATTAATTAAACATTACACACAAAAAATCCATCCAAACAACATTCTATCCATTCAAAAGAAACGCACTAATGAGCTAGCTAAAGTTTACTGCTAAATTACCTTAATAATTAACTTCATTGTACGATTGTCACCTTGTTTATGACTAATGTGTGAGTTGTATTCATGGAGGAACGGTTCCAATGTCAAAATGACCATTAAGAAAAATAAAAATTAGATTCAAATTCAATTGAAAAATCCACACTTATGACTATCACTCATTAGTAAAATAAAATAAATTGACCTTAACTTCTAACATTAAGTTCAGAGATGAAAACAATTGATTAAACCAAATTGAAAATACATAAATTTATCATTAACAAAGAAGATCACAAAGGATATATCACCTAATATGTGACCTTGCTCTACTACCTTCACAATGAAACAACTTCACAGCCTTCATATATCCAAGGTTGTTGATTCTCACAAAGTGTCAACAATCTTCCCTAATAATCTTAGCATAAAAAGAAGAAGATTCAATTAGGTGTGTGTTCATCTTGAGTTTTTTATCATCCTCATTCATAGTTAAGGTTCTTATTTATACTAAAGAGGATTTATAATAACTAATAAAATAATCATTTTAAGAATCGATTGTATCGAAGGATTCAATAACTATCAATTTAAGACTTATCGAAATGTATCACCAATTCTAGCATCTTTGATCTTTGATTCATATTGTCCTTATGCTCAAATCGATACCTTGATTTATCCATGAGATGTTTACTCTGCTGAAATCTATGTTATCAATTCATATTCTAGCCAATGTGAGGACTTATATAATTAATATTGATTTCCAAAACTCCCATGATTTCCTACAATGCAGTAAACTTAAAACAGGAATTAATGCTTATCAATTTATATTGCCAAAATCGATTATCTTCGATACATTAAATAGTAGAAAAAATAAAAAGAAAAGTCTATAAAGTTAGAAATTGTAGCATTTTTGGATTTAACACCCATTGAGTCATAGATAGCATTAGAATCATATGGCAAAAATAAACAATACCCATCCAGCGATTGTGCACAAAACCTATAACTATAAATGGGGAAGAAGATAAGATAACTCACCTATGAATTTAAATAATAGAAAACTAGAAAATAGGAAAGCAAACCACAAATATCCAAGCAATTTTCACAACTGCTCCATAATCCATCCACTCTACCTAGCTCTAACCTCCCATAACATTGAATTGGCAAAGTGTGTGCAGGAAATGAACCATGGAAACTTTAATGGAGATTGCCTAGAAAATCATGGAACAAGAGAAAAACATCAATTGTCTCAACTAACACACACACCTAAAAGAATAATTGCTAGAAATATTTACCATCACAAAATATAATTTCCATAGTCAAATAACTCTCACACATGCCAAAAGAATAAAAGAAAAAAATACCATAAAATCCATCATATCATACTTATATATATATATCTATTCAAATCTCCTCTCATAAAAAAATAAAATAAAAATAATCTAAGAAATATATACAGAAACATACATGCATAGACATAAAACTATTGAACCACATAACCACTAGGGCCATAATGTACACTCAAGGAATATTATTAAACAAACCATTAATCACATGGTATGTCATAATCCCAACTAATCCTTATGAATGCAGTTAGTGCATATCTACTAGATGGTAATACATACATACATACATATATAATTTAATATTAAAAGATACATACTAGGGTAAGCATCACAAACTCTGTAAAGATCGCATGTACCAAAGAAGCCAAAAATATAGGTTGTTACACCTAGTTCCTCACACAAGGTGTTTCATTATCTTCATTGATGACCAATCAAGAAAGCTATGGATTTTTTCTTTAAAAGAAAAATCTAATGCTTTTGAAAGGTTTAAAAAGTTTAAAGATTTGGTGGAGAGGATCATTAGTAGAAAGATTAAGTACATATTGTCTAACTACAAAGGCAAATATATCTCAAAGGAGTTTGAGGTATACTACAAGTATAAAGGAATTAGAAGGCATTTGATAGTTCCTAATA
Organism: Gnetum montanum; assembly: GCA_015680685.1. Classification (NCBI taxonomy): domain Eukaryota; kingdom Viridiplantae; phylum Streptophyta; class Gnetopsida; order Gnetales; family Gnetaceae; genus Gnetum; species Gnetum montanum. The sequence goes on along the minus strand of MNCI01028408.1, from coordinate 35,465 downwards.
CTCCACAAGAAATTGGTGTTGTAGAAAGGATAAATCATTTGTGATAGGTCCTAGCACTCCACCACAAAATGGAGTTGTAGAAAGGATGAATTATATATTTCTAGAACACTTAAGAAGTATGATGAGCTTGTAGGACTAGATAAGACATTTGGATGGAGACAGTAAATATAACATGTTATTTAGCAAATACAAATCCTCTTATAATAAATGACAAGAATTTAGAGGACATATAGAGTAGATGCCATGAAGATATAATCCTCTTAGAATTTTTTACATGTTATTTAGCAAATACAAATCCTCTTATAATAAATGACAAGAATTTAGAGGACATATAGAGTAGATGCCATGAAGATATAATCCTCTTCGAATTTTTTACTACATGACATATGTACACATTTCAAGTATCTAGAGAAGCAAGATAGATCCTAAGTCCAATAAATACATCTTTATTTGATATGTAAATAACACCAAGGGATAAATGTTATGGGATCCTATCTCTAAGAAGATATTCATTAGAAAGGATGTATTATTTGATCAATATTCCTTTTTAATAAAAAAATGAACTAAACAATAATGAAAAAGATTATTCTTAGGAGAAATTTTTAGTGAAGCTACAACTACTAGAAAGTAATAATAGTAAATAAAATAGAGAAGAAACTCAAATGAAAGCACCTAAAGGGACGCAAATACAAGTGGAGATTAAAAGATCTTCAAGAGAAACCAAGGACATTCTAGTAAGAAGTTTTGATGATGAATTTTATTTCTTACTTTGGTTATAGATATAAAGAAGTCAATGTCTTACTAGAAATTATTAAAAAGTGAACAAAGGACACAATGATAAGTAGCCATGGAAGAAGAAATGAAATGTCTCTTGAAGAAAAAACTTGGGAAATGGTGAACATACCCAAGGGTAGGTAAGAAATTAATTGTAAGTGGTCATTTAAGGTAAAGTATTCTATGACAGGAATGATTGAAAGGTTAGGGAAAGCTTGATGGTAAAAAGATACCTTTAGAAGTTGGATGTAGATTTCTTTGATGTTTTTGCACTTGGATATTAGTTAAATGCTACTTGTATTTTCTACTCTTGTTTCTTAGATGAATAGAATATTTTAATCTTCTAATTAATGGTTATTATCATTTTAATTGATACAAGCTTTCTCTCATGGCTTAAAGGTAGTATGTGTGCATTGTGCAGTTTTGTATGATAAATAGTGTAATAAATTTCAAAGGGAGAAGTAGCAAAACTGTACCATGTGTACAGGAGGTTAGGTAGATATAAAATATAATGAGAAAATTTTCCACGTGTATCACAACGCATTTGCACAAAATAAAGCATGTATACCATCAAAAATATTATGTAATTTTTAACTTTTAGGTTTAGTATGCTTATGTTATTGAAACTTGTTAGAAAAGCCCCTGAAAATTTCTACATCAAAACATTAAAAATTATTTATTGAATAAGGGATATCAATCAATTCTAAAGCCTATAAAAGCATCTCAATCCATATTTCCCAATTAGGCATTAGACATATAATTAAACCTAGTGCATCTTTCCTAATTGGACATATAGCATATGATTAAAATTTTTTAATTATTTGTATTTACTTTGGTTAAAAATTTACACAATTATTTATGGTAGTGACTTAATCATCAAAAATTTAATTTTCATCCCACAAAGAAAAGTAGTGGAAGGGTCCATGAATCATAATGACCATAAAAAAATCTATGAAAGTAACTTATCAATCCAAAATTATTTAACGCATGCATGAAAACTATCAATTACTATAGTGTATTATGAGAATTAATATTCATTAATGTCAATATTGTTCTAGAAAAGTTAGTTGTAACAATTACACTCTTTCACCCAAACCATTATTTTTAAAACTAGTCAGCCATAGTAAACTATTGATAATGTTTATAAATTAAACCTCATTTAGGTCCTTAAAGGAGTATTCAAATATCATTACATATACTAGAAAGTCCCATGCTCATTTTGATGTGTCCTTCATCTAACATAATAAATATCAAGTGAGCCTACATTTGATTAAAATTAAAATATAATATATGATTGATGCAGTCCCATCATGGAACTAGAATAGATTTTGAAACACAAATATGCTATAAAATTTTAGGTTCTTTTACATTTTTTCATGTATTCTATTTATAATTTATTAATTTATATATTTTAATAAATGTTACATATTTTCAACTAGTAAAATGTTTTAACAAAGATGTGGGCTAATGTGAAAGGTAAGAGACAATTTATGTACACCACATTAAATCTAATAAACTAGATTTAGAAGCTTCCTATCTCTTAGTTGTTGTTTCCATTAAGTATATGAAAGCTATTAGAAAGTTTATTTTAATTTTTTATTAAAATTGAAAATGAAAGATAAATTTGACTTCTCCAAGAAGAGCACAACTATAGGTTATGCATATAAGGAGATCTAGAAGATGAGTTACATGTATTTCTTTCTTATGCTATGACTACCCATTTGAGATAACATTATAACATTATAGTAAAAATCCTATATAATTTTTTTTTGATGAGTCTATCTTTACTTTATATAAAAAAGTAATATCTATTTAATAGAGCCTATGGGGTCTTAGGACATAATAAAGCTTTATTTCTTTTTAATATTTTTTAAGTGTATGTATCTCATGTTTATGATCTCTTTTCCAAAATTGACACATTTATATTTAAGATACATGTTTCAATGTACTTTGAGATAGACATATTATTTAGTATCTAATCTTATTGGAAAATATTCTATATTGTAGTTTGTAAAAGTTAAGGTTAATCACAAGATCTATAATAAATCACAAAGCAACATTGAAGTTGATTCAAAATCAGATCAAGTTTTAGTCCAATGAATAGTATTATATTTATAGATTTTCAATTCGATCATAGATCACCAATTTAAAGATCAATCACTAAATTAGAATATTTACCAACCCTACTTGAGTCATTATGACTTTTATAAGAAACCTTATTAAGAAAGAAATTAATGTTTTTAGATGTGATTTTTCCAAACTTGTTGATTTATCATGATCCTAAAAACACCTAACTTTTTAAATACTAGACTTATATTTTTAATGATTTTTTAGTTTAATATATGGTTTATTTCTCATTTTAATGTCCACCAAAAACTAAAATTTCTACACTTGATTTTTCACTATAAATGAGCTCTTACATGAAAAAATTAGAAAATATCACTACCTACCTGAGTATATATAAGTGCTCTCCTTACTAATATTAATGATTTTAATCCAATTCTTGCACCAGTTTGTCTAAATTTTTTAATTTGACTTATAAAAAGTATTGGAAATTTGTTGATCTTATACAATTTTTAAATTTATGATTTGTATGTAATAAAGTAAGATGAAATTGATATGAAACTAGTTTTATCAAGAATGTATTTCTGGAAAGTCTCAAATCACCTTATGAAAGTGATCAATGAACCTTAAGAAAATGCTTAAGTTTAATGAACCTTAGATGAGAGATCTTATGTATATCTTTATGCTACTGCTATATTATGGAGTGCAGGGTTAATTTGTATCATTCCTTCTTACTTTTGCAATAGAGATTCATTCATTGCCACGAATATAGGTACTTTGCTAAACTACGTTAAATCTTTGTGTTATTGTCCTTTTCTACATTTTGTTTCTTTGTCATTTCATTGTTGTCCCTTGAATTTTTTTCTACAATTCAGCTCTTAAATATCAAACTTTTCTACCAAATTTTATAACAATTGGTATCAAAACAAGTAGTGAAAAGTTGTAGAAAAATTATCACTAGGACCTTGAATGCAAAATTTGAGGTTGATAAGTTCAATGGTAAGAAAAACTTCAAGTTGTAGTAGATAAAGGTTAAGGATTTTCTTATTCAACAAGATCTACATAAAGAATTGTAAGAAAGTGAAGAAACCCCAAGGAATTTCATATGGGAAGTAAGAGAATTTGAACCTAAGGGCTCAAAGCAACATTCTCTTGAGTCTTTTAAATCAAGTCTTATTTAATATTGCAAAGAAGGATTCAATGTGAGAGATGTCCCAAGTGCTAGTTCTCTTGGGCTCTCCCCATGGTTCAAGGGCCATGGAACACTTTGAGGCGCCCTTGGGTGGCTCTCAAGTGTTACAAAAACCACCCTGGTTTGGTGGTACCAAGCTAGTAATAGGACACCCTCCTATTGCAACTCTCTTCTCTAAGTCCTCTTACTTCCTTCTTCTCCGTGGAGAACTACATGGTCCTGATTCTACGGCGGTCGTAGATATGTAGGCAGCCAAGATTGGATAGTTTTGGTGCGGTGCCATGCCACACCTTGTACTAGATCGTGAGGGATCTGGGGGTGAGGTACCTTCCTTTGTAGGTGCATCGTCTCCCCTCCCATCGATGTGGTCTACAAGGTTGTGCGTGTACTTGTTTGCTTGTTTCTCTTCTGCTTGCACTCGTGAGATGCTTGCTTGTTTGAGGCGTATTCCCCAGGTCTTCCATCCTAGATCTATTGGATCTTTGTGAATTCCTTGGGGTGTCAGGCAACATCGGGGCAGCGTTGTTACATTCAATGACTACTTTATGGAGCAATTTGGAGGGTTTATATATGACCAAATCCCTCATAAATAAGTTGTATTTGAATTTAGAGTTCTAAGACTTGAAGATGATGGGAAAAAATCTATTGTGAATCATTTAAATACCATCAGTAAGATAATTTGCTAGATGTTCAATATTGAGGTTTGGTTTGAGAAAGAAGATTAAGCCATTATCTTATTGAAATATCTTCCATCATCATACATATCTCTTAAAACTACATTGCTTTATGAAAAGGATACCATAGAGATAGAGACAATGACTACAACTCTTCTTTTAGAAGAAAGGATGAAGGTCTAAAATGTAGAAACATATGGAGAAGGCTTAGTAATTAAAGGATACACAATAAAGAGAGGATATGATCAAGGTTCTTTTGGATCAAATTCATAATTTGAAAATAAAATAAAATGGAAAAAGAATTCTTCTAATACCATAAGAAAGGACCATTTAAATGTGAATGTTGAAAGTTTAAAGTAGATCATAAAGCCTAGAAAATAGATGCATATACTTCATCTTCTCAAAATTTTGTGAACATTGTAATGTAATATGCTTTAGAAAATGTGGAAGATATTCTTGCAACTTCAGGAACTTCTAATAGTGGTGCATGGATCCTTGATTTAGGGGCTTCATGTCACATCACTTCCAATAGATCTTGGTTTTAAACTTATTAAGAAACTGATGGGGAATAACTTCTAATAACAACTAATGATGAGACTAGATTTGTTGATGTTGGCACTATTCAAATTAGGACACATGATTGAATTGTAAAAATATCATAAATGTAAAGCATGCATTAAAAATAAGGAAAACTTTAATTTCTCTTCAAGCTCTAGATGACCTTAGTTACAAGTTCATGGATGAAAATGGTCATTTGAATATCACTAAAGGATCTCTTATGGTATTAAAAGGCAAGAAGCATGAGAACCTCTATCAATTTCTTGGAGAAATAATGTTTGAAGAAGTAGATACTACAGTCAGAGATATTGCTACATCCATGTTATGACATAGGTAAATTGGCCACATTAGTGAGCTTGGGTTGAAGAATCCGCTTCAAGGAGTGCACAAAAATAAATATGACTTTTATAAGCATTTTATGAAAAGAAAACAATTGAAGGTTAAGTTTTCAAGTAGCAATAATAGGAGTAGAGACATCCTATATCTTATGCATCATGATGTTAAGGCCTAGCTCCTCAAGTATCTTTGGGAGACTCAAGGTATTTCATTATCTTCATTGATGAAAAATCAAGAAAGATATGGACTTTTTCTATGAAAGAAAAATATAATGCTTTATAAATATTTAAAGAGTTTAAATCTTTGGTGGAGAGGAGCACTAGTAGAAAGACTAAGTACCTAAGGTTAGATTGTAGAGATGAATATATATCAAAGTAGTTTAAGGTATACTACAAGTATGAAGGAATTAGAAGGCATTTGAGAGTTTCTAGTATTTCCTAATAGAATGGTGTTATAGAAAGAATGAATTGTACACTTATAGAATGCACACAAATCATGATGAGCTTTTTCAGGCTCGACAAGGTAATTTAAATCAATATAGTAAACACAACATGTTATTTGGTAAATAGGACTTCTTTTCTTGCAATAAATGATAATATTGCATAGAAGATATGAAGTGGATCACCAAGGAAATATGATTATCTCAGAATATTTGGTTGCATGGTGTATGTACACATTCCAAATATCCAAAGAAGTAAGTTAAATTCTAAGTCTAAGAATGCATATTTCTTAGATATGCAGATAGCACCAAGGGATACAGGTAATGGGATCTTATCTCTAAGAAGATCTTCACTAGGAAGGATGTAGTATTTGATGATTTTTTTTATAAAAGAATGAATAAAAATAGATTACAAAATATTATTCTCAAGATTAAATTTTTTTGGAGCTACAACTATTGAAAAGTAATAATAGTAAAGAGAATAGAGAAGAAACTCAAATGAAAGCACCTGAAGGAGCATAGACTCAAGTGAAGCTTAGAAGATCTTTAAGAGCAACCAAGGGCATTTCAACAAGAAGGTTTGATGATGATTTTTCCATTTTTGATTTAGTTGTAGATATAAAGAAGCTAATGTCTCACAAAGAAGTATTAAGGAATGAACAAAGAAAATAGTAGCAAGTAGCCATGGAAGAAGAGATGCAATGTATCTTGAAGAACAAGACTTTGGAGCTAGTGGAGTTGCCCAAGGATAGATAAGCAATTTATTGCAGGTGGTTATTTAAGATAAAGTATGCTACAATAAGGATGATTAAAATATTCAAGGTAAGCTTGGTGGCAGAAGAATACCTTCAAAAGTTGGATATATACTTCTTTGATGTTTTCACATGATTAGCCATGTTAGCTTCAATCAAAATCAATTTGGCTTTTTTTTGTTATTGAGGATCTATAACTAGAAAAAATGGATATTAGGATAGCTTTCTTGCATGATAAATTAGAAGAGAAGATCTTCATGAAATAAAATAAGGATTTTATTTTCAAAGATACAGAGAATCTTATTTGCAAATTGAAGAAGGATCTATATGAGTTAAAGCAAAGTCCAATGTAATGATATAAAAGATTTGATTCTTTTATGTTGAAATTTGATTTTCATAGGAGCTTTGTAGATCCATGTGTATAAAATAAAAGTGTGAGGATTATAGCCTTATAATATTAGTTTTGTACATGGATGAAATGCTTATTACAAGTAAGAATAAGATGGAGATCAGGAAACACAAAAACTATTTGCAATAGAGCTTGGTATGAAAGACTTGGATGTAGCTAAGCATATCCTTAGCATAGATATTAATCATGATAGAAAAAATTGAAAGCTATGGTTATCTCAAGAGCACTACATTAAAAAGGTTCTTTAAGGTCGGAGATATAGAATGCCAAATTGGTGGGAACCTTCATTAGAGTGCACTTCAAGTTATCTTCTCAACTTGGTTCTCAAATAGAGAAGGAAAAGATGTACATGTATTGAGTTTCATACTCTAATATTATCTATATCTTGATGTATGCAATGGTATTAGACTTGTTGGCAGATTCATGGGAAATCCAAGAAAGAAACATTTTAAAGCTATGCAATGGATCTTACGTATTTTAAAGGAACTAAGGGTTGTTTATTTGCTATAGCAGGGATAAGAAAGGCTTAGCAGGCTATTGTAATTTAGACATTGCTTGTGATTTGGACAAAAGAAAGTCCACATCAGGGTAAGTATTTAGAATAGTAAGATAACCTATTTCTTGTAAGTCTAAGATATAGTTTGTGGTGGTTATTTCTTCTATGAAGATAAAGTTCATTACTACTTCACAAGCTTGTAGAGAATGGATTTGGATATAAAATTTCTTGTAATATTTGAATAGATTTAAGGAGAATATTTCAATATTTAGTAATAGCTAGAATGCCATTTTCTTGGCACACAATCTAGCATTTCATAAAAGGTCCAAACATATCTAGGTAAGATACACTTTGTTTTGAAATAGGTGGAGCAAAGAAGTGTTGATTTGTAGAAAATTCATACTTTTATAAATCTAACAAATAGGTTAAAAAATCCTCTTCTAATGAAGAAGTTCAAGTGATTCTTGAACTTCTTGCAAATTTATCAAAACTAGTTGAGTAGCTAATTTTGAGTATTCGATGAAGGAGATATAGGAACTAATTTTGTCTCAAGATGAAGATTGTAATAGTGAGCCAAAATTGGCATGAGACTATTTTTATTAATAATGTATTTTTGAAAAGTCTTAGGTCACTTTATGAAAATGTATAAGTTCAATGAACCTTATATGAGAGAGCTGATGTATCTCTTTATGTTGTTGTATTGTGGAGTGAAAAAGCATTTTCTATTATTACTTATTACTTTTGCAATGGAGAATCCTTCATTACAAGAGAATCCTTCATTACCATGGATGTAGATACTCTACTAAACTATGTAAGATTTTTCTATTGCTATTATTTTTCACATTTGATTTCTTCATTATTACATTATTGTCCTTTATATTTTTCTATATAGTTCATCTTTTCAATTTTAGATTTTTTCACTAAATTTCACAACACTATACAATTGATTTCTAAAGTTCATACACCTCTATTATTAAACATAGGTATATTTTAATGTTTTTTCTATCAAATAATATAATTTTATATTGATATTGTAGATCTTTTAAATTTTGATTATATAATACTTAATTACCATTATCTTTGTAATTCTGCATGGATATGCTATTCGAGTGTAACTAGAAAATAATAAAACATCACATGCTTTTAGGATCTAACTAGAATTAGTGAGATATATCATGAGGAAAAATAAAGAGTTATTAGAATCAAGTACACTCCTCTTATTGAAGGGTGTATACTAGATGGTTGTTGCCTTGCCAGCTAATTTTCGTATTGATGGTGCACATGTCAATGTCGACAATTAGGGTGAGGGAGCTCATGCAATTGGAATCGATACTAGGTTGGTGGTTGTGTCCTATGGTCTTAACCTATGGCTCCCAAAATAAAAGCACTAGCAGACTTGATTTGCATCCCTTTGAGGGTTTTGTTTAATTTGGCTTGTTCTATTACATGACTATACAGACTAGTTCCATCCACAATGATCAAATTAATGATTTATATCAAGGCTCTTAATTGCTATTGTGCTAATTTATTTTTGGTTCATCTCTAATACTAAGCTTATTTGACCGAGACTTGAGCTTCAATATTTTATTAAAAAATGAAAGTAACAATCATTAGAACAAATAAATCTATTGAATAATAATATGTAAACACTATGATTTCTTATTAGATATATAAAAATTAAATTTAAATTATAAATAATTTAAGACCTTTTTTTCACTTTCTTTAGTTTGGAGCTATATGACAACTTTATTTATGTCATGCTTCATCTGCTATTAGTGATTTTGAAGCTCTACCTTTAGGTTAGAGTTAAAATTTATCCTAAAGGATTCTAGAAACATTAATTGTATTGAAAAAAACATATTTGAAGAGATTTAACCATCTCTTTTAGTATGATGAGTGGTTTATAATATGGATATGCTATTAAAAAATTTGTTTGAGTTTGTTCACTAAGTTATTAAAGTTACCTAAGTTTTTCCAATTCATTTTTCAAGTTGAGTAGAGATCTTTTTCCAAAGTTTTTAATCATCAAATCAAATTGGTTCTTTCATAAGTCTACATGATAATAATCCTACTTCTTTCACCTGATGGAAATAACAAACTTGAAAAGTAGCCATGATGAGGGAAGGTCTTATACTACTATGTGACACATGTTTTACATTTCTTAGGAACAGAGAAACATCCAAGTGGGCAAGTGTTTAGTCAAACTAATTTCAAAACATGAACATGAAATTTACATAAAACTATTTTTAAAACATATTACATAAGTTTAGTCAAAAGTTTCTTCAAAATCAAAAACATCATATCGTTATTACTACAACTTAATAAAGCATATGTATTGAAACATAATGATTTAGTGATTTAAAAATTTAAGAAAACTACTACAAATTGAAGTAGTATTTAACTTAGGGAGGATTTCATTATATTTGGAATATTTTCATTCCAATCTCCTGAACTATAGCAAAAAATATCATAGTAAATTCATTGTAGATTTTACATTATTACATTTTTCAAAATTTATTATTTTACATTCGTATGATTGGATTTTTCTATTAAAATGTAATGAACATTATTTATCTTTCTATCTCAAAGATGTTTTCAAAATCACTTAACTATTTTTCAATCTTTTATTATTTGTTAATAAGCAAGTATCCTAGTCTCATGAATGATCAACTATGTTTTTATTGTATCAAGTGTTATGTTGTGCTCATGATTAGATTTTCTTATGAAACTTATTATTTTAAAAAATAAACTAAATCAATAAAGAGATAATATTAAATATCTATATAAAGATATTCAATATGATTATTAAGATATAAATAAATTTTATGCTCCAAAATTATTTTTGAATGTTACTATTTCACAAGTATACGATGATCATCAAAATCAGTATCCAAGATCATTAGAAAGAAATTTTGATTAATTAAACAAAGAGTCTAAATGAATTAACACCTATGTTATGTTGATGTGCATATTTATTTTTCTAAAGATTATACTAATTTATTTGATAATTAAACTTATTTCAGCAAAAGTTAATATTGATTTATCTAATACTACTTGGATACGAAAAGTTCTACATTCATCAAGTAATCAAAATGACAATTACAATAAAAATTACTTTAGGTTTTCAAGAATGAAATACACTTTTTATATTTAAACAACATATACTCAAATATATTTACATGTTAGTTATTGGAACTTAATAATTTCTCAATAGTGAATTGATCACTAATAGGATTTCTAATCAATGTTAATAACTTATTAAGAAGGTAGTCATCACGTAAATTATTAGGATCATATGCTTGGAACTATATGAAGTTACACTTATTCTCTTCTAAAATTTTATCATTTGTATCATCAAGTATGATGACATCCTCTCATGCATATTAACTTCCATAGATTAGAAAAATTATTGTAAAGGTTTTTGAAAAATTAGAACCATAAGTATCTTTTTGATTATCATTTCTACATTGTTTTTGACATCAAGTGAATTTCATTTTAGTATTCGGATCCTTGAAAAGAAAACTTGTTATTCTTTGAACATTGGAGAATTGACCTAATGACCAAAATGCATATCTGATTACTTCTTTGGTTCATCTAGTAAGGAATTCATGAACACTTTGTTAAATAAAATAGTACCTTTTTCCCAACATGACGTTAAATGTTTTAGTATACTTATCAATTCTTGTGTATTTGAATAATGAACATCCTTCACAAGCACACTGTTTTAATCTAATATGACTACATTTTCTCTTTCTAATTTCTCAACTATATTTGCAATTATTTACAATACATACATAAAAAAATCTTAACATCCATTTACCATAAGATATAACTAAATCCATTTATGTATCTAAACATAGTTACAAAAAAATGCTAAATTGACAAATGAATTTGTATAACCATAAATAACATAATAGAACTAAAATTTGTAACTCAAAATTTTTCTATAGATATTTATCACTATAACAATCTTGTATTCTAGTTAGAAATATTTAAAATATCACATAATATTTTCCTTCTATACATTGGTACATCTAAAATCCTAAACGACATTTTTCCTTTCATTATTATCTAGATTACATAAAGCAAAACATAAACACCACATTCATATTTATTTCTTTGCCTTAGTATATTTCTTTAAAATAAATATTTCCATAGTTCTCTATAAAATTGGCCTTATGAGTTTTAAACAGTATGTTTCTTCACAAGACACTTTTAAACAATTTTAATTTTCTTGCTCCATTCAATATTACTATTAAGAGGATCCACGATTAGAATTAAGCTTGCCAACATATCAACAATAATAAGCACCCAATAATACACCCTTCTTCTAATCTTGACATTTACTAGAAAAAATATTTTTTGGTATATACTAAATCTTACATGCTCTTTATCAATCAATGTCAAGATACTTTATCTTAGCTTTAAGTCCCCATCTTCATCTTTAGATCTTCTATGCAACTTAACTAATATTGATGAATTAAAAAAATAATACAGTGAATGAAATTCTAGAATTTATTATATTTTTCAAAAATAATATCTAAATATTATTTTCTTTATCTCTTATTTTGGTCTCAAGCATGATAAATATTTTCCTATGATGACATCATCTTTTATAGAAATCAGAACTTTATTATAGTATTTTGGCATAACCTATAAACCATCAACCTCTCCCTCATTCCTTCTTCAAAGTGTTTCTTTTAACTCATTCAAATTATAAAAATTAGTTAACATGGAATCTAAACTCTTCAAATTAACATGATCATCCTATATATTTGATGCATCTAATTAAAGCAAACATGTTAGACATTTATGATTAATATCAATATAATGTTTTTTATGAAATGAATTGACATGAAGATCATTATATTATGAAATGCCTATAGAGAGATAGTTACTCTATCATAGTCATACAACTTAATCCTTTTAATGAATAACATACATTTTGAAATGATAGTTATAAAGATATAATAAGTACAAGATCATACTTTTCTTATTTGGACCTTTCAATAAACTCTTACTCTCATTGTTTGGAATCTAAAGTAAATTTTATATACAATGGAGTATATCAATAAATATAAGCTTACAAATTAGAAAATTTATTTCATAGAATATATCAATGTTTTAGTTTTAATTTCTTGAAGGCTTTAATACTATCTTTGTTTAGCACCTTTAATGCAAGTGCACTTCTTCTCTATAAAATGAGAAAAGCTTATAAAATATGTTGGTAATAAAATGAATCATTATAAGAATCATTTAATGCAAGATTAGTTATCTTATACTTACTACTAGAACCTTTACATGCTATACTTTGACCAGTTGTCTCAAATCAAGTTGATGTCTCTTGTGTTTCCTAGTTGAAATAGTGAACATTAATAATAATGTTAAATTATTATATTCATAGCTATATCCAACAAAAATATCTCAATGACCATATATATTTACCAAATCTTCATTTTTTTCAATCTCCTCATCATCAAATTCATTATGTCCATCCTTATTAGATTTATATGATTCATTCTATTTATCGTTATCATCCTATGTTTCAAGTGTGAATAGATATATTAGAGACTGTTACTAGAACATCTATAAGAATAGTTCAAAGAAATGACTTCTATATCTAAATTGTTTTCTAACCTTATCTCATTTTGGTTATTCCTCCTAATTATGGTGATTGTCTTCATCCAAAACATATGTATCCTGGTTATTCTTTTAAGGTTACTAGTAAAAAACAATTATGATAGAAAATAGTAATAAAAATGTTATGAAAAGAATATGCTAATAGTCTTTCTTACCATATCACTAGAGCCATCTTTAAAACATATTATGATATCCTTATAAGAATATTTAATATCTAGAATAGATCTATATTGTCTTTCTTCTAAATTTATATTGTAATGATTCTCATATATTGTATTCAATTTTTTTGTTTTTTCATTCCAAAAAAAGCAGAGAAGATTATCATCATGAATAATGATTATACCTATGTCATTTTGTGAATGTAAAGATTTTAATAGATTGCTACAACATAATAGTGATACTATGTAAGAGATACCATTGCTAATAGCTTCATCCTTCATTAGTATGCAATCCAATATCCTGTTACAAAATAAAGTTGACTTGCAAGAGTTATACTTGATGTCATCTATAATAAATTCATCTAAAAGATATCTCTAGCAGACTCAACATTAGCTATATTCTTCTTATTTATGTCACATTCACCATCTTAAAATGCATCACAGATCTTCAAAATATCTATTGTATGAAGAAAAAAGGAAACTATACATTTTCTACTTCTTGTAGTGATAATTCTTACGATATTTAAATGATATGCTATTGTATATATAGCCCTTCTATTCCTTAATAAAATTTTTAAATAAGTGGTGGTTTTCATCTTCAATATTAATAACTATCCTAGAGAACATAGCATTTTTCCTTTGTGCAAACTCAAATAAATTTTTTTAAAATAAAAAAGAATCCTTAACAACAATATTCTCAAAATCAACTAAATTGCAAACTACTGATTTCTTCATAGTGGAGAATTCTTTCTTATATTTAACCAATGTAAGATCCATGAACTCCAAGTTCAACCTATAGCAAAAAAACACCTTCAACTAGTAGGATGATTGTATTTAAAATCTTTATAGGATCAAGAGATTTCAAAGACCCATGCAACATTGACTAAACATAAGGCTTGATTGTTAAGTCCCTTTTTGTGAACTTAACATTTCCAAGTAAGCTTAGGATCATATGATTGTCAATTTTGTATATGTAGTTTAAAAGTATAGTGTAGATTAATGAGCTATCAAATATAATTAGAATAAAAATATAATATGATAATAAATAATAATTCAATATATGTTACAAATGTTATCTACATTAAGGTTTTTGCATTGCTTAATAGATATTTCTTTACTAACAAAGAATTAAATTAGTGCAAGCTTTGAGGAATGTGAGCACTTCATTTGATTGCATTTTTGCTTCAATTTGATCATACTAGTAATTATTGATTATCATGACTTATCCTTTGATATGCTTGAAACACATCTACCTATTAAGTAACACATCTACATATCTTAATTTTATGTTACTTGATATCTTATATTGGATGGAATAGATTGATGCTCAAATATTTAAGATTATTCTCCTTGAAATTTTCCTCAAAGAAAATGATTGAGCATCATTGTAAAGTTCCATTTTAATACATTGTAAATATATCATTCCATTTCTTGAAGGGCACATCATCAAACTTGAGAAAAATATTTCTCTCTTGAAGAGCCTTGAATGTCAGTATAATAACAACATATAATAAAATTGATACAAAAAATGTTAATGATTTAATATGTAATATATCAAAAAATGCACTCTAGGAATCAAACATAAGAAACTTACTTAAATGTAAATATAAGGATATCATAAATTGGCTCTAGTTCTTTTGAAATTCAACTAGAAGATAATTCTCTAATATTATTTTGATATAAGTAGCTTCTAGCATGCCTCAACATCTCCACATAGGAGGGATCATATTTCATGCTTTGACCCCAATTCTATGAATAATAATTTGTCATGATCACAGACACTGGAATGTTAGCCTTTAGCAACTTGGCCCAATAAAATCTATAGAGATGCTTCATTAATATCTTAATATTATATCTATCAAGAAGAATATTTATAGATTCAATCGAATGTTTTCAATCTAGAATCTACAATTAGACATCTTCCCCACAAATCTTAATTTTAGACGAAGGTATAAAAGCCTTATCGGTAGAAGTCCTATATGGAAGAAGAATATAGTCATGCAAAATAGTGACAAGAATTTTTATCATTAATCAAAGAAGCTCCTCATCATACTTAATTCTCATTGCTCTAAATCTATACTTGTCAAGAGCTTGAATGCACTAGTTAATTTTAATTTGGTAGCTTGTCACACAATTTAGATGGAAATATCCTCTTTCATATTTGCTAGCTTGATATCCTTATTTACAATTTTCACTACCTTCTTACTTTTAAACTATGACATTTTCACACCTTTAAATGCACTAATCATTGATGGTCATTTAATAGTAATGTAAAGATGAACAAAAAGAGTTCTTAGATGATGCATAAGAAGTAGCTCATTGTATGGTTCATATAGCTAATTCATATGATTACACATATACAAAACAACCAATGATGTTTTCATAACCCTCCTTTGTTTCAAGAATCTTTGGACAAAAGTAATGACATATTTCTCAAATAAGTTTAAGTCAATCTTGAAGATTGAGAACTTAGAGGAGGGTGAATAAATTCAAGTTAATAGTACTCAGTCTTTGCAAAACTAAATTATGTGGTTTCCCAATTTGGATTCACCCATAATCAGAGGGTAGAATTCGTATATACCTCTAGACTTTTTTCCTTTAAAATTTTATTTCAGTGGCACCATAACTTTAGAAGTAAAGCTTTATAGCTCTACATGGGATGTTTTCTCTCAAATACACATTTAATTCCTCAAGGTCCTAACTAGGTGTAAACCTTTAGAAACAATGTCTTCCAATAAGAAGCACATCACCACCATAGGGTAGACAACATCTAGCCCCTTAGAGCTTATAGCAAGAAAATTAAATCAAGGAATAAATGAATTAAACTTTAAATTTCTTACTTTGAGATACACAGCAAAAGTGCAACATATGATAGCGAATTTAGGTTCTTCAACTTCAAAAATATATACAATTACTTGATAGATTTTCTTGATGAAGGCTTACTACATTCTTTAAGATTAACTTTCCTTTTATAGCCTTGTCCTCCTCCATTTGCCCATTGGATTCCTTACACTAGCTAGAAACATCTAGTTGATATGTCTTTTACAAATCTTGAGATGTCCCACTATTTTTCCTACCTTGTAGCAAAGACATCTTATTGTAACACAAGACATCTTGGATGAGACATCTTCAAGGAAGCCAAAATGTCTTGTAGGAGACATCTTGTCTTATGATAAGATGTCTTTTCTTTCAGGAAGATGTCTCATATTTCGAGGAGATGTCTTGCTAGAGACCAACCTTCCATAATTGAGATGCCTTCTAGGTTTGAGAGATTTCTTGTATGAATCTAGGGTTCTCAGCAGAGATGTCTTGTTTGAAACCAGAGTCCTAAGTAAAGATGTCATCTCTTGGATTGGGACATATTTCATTCTCTTAAACTTCTTGTGATTTCTCACATCTTCATCAAAACTCCATCATTTCAGATTATCCATTCTTGTTCTCTACTTGGTCTCATTGATGTCATGAGCTCAACTTCCTTAGGCCTGTAAAGTCTTTATAATACACACTGACTAATTCTCCATTTTTGAAAGTTTTGACACACCAAAAGATCAACATTCTTTTATTTTTGATGATTCCCAAAAATTGAACAATGGGTTAATATTTCAAAGAAAAATTTAGATATAAAAATATATAAGCATAAAATTTACTACATCCCTTTTTTGACATCATCCAAAAAGAAGTTTCCTTGTGAAATTTTCCCTACATATTTGCTCTTCCCCTCTTTTTATTTTTTTTATGGGAACATGTAAACTATCCTATCTAAAGAGAATATGGTAAGAGGTACACCTTCCTTACCTAACAGGACATGGTCCTATCTCCATTTCTTTACATAGTAATGTGAGTCTTCATTAATCAAAAGGATTGGTAAAGGCATCTAAATGTTGTTCTTCTATCCCAATTTACTCTAATTTAACATGTCTAGGTTGAGTATGTTCTCTTATGAAATAATGCTAAATTTTAATATGCTTAGTTCGAGAGCATTGGATTGGATTTTTGGTCATGTTGATAGCACTATTATTATAACAAAAATAGGTGTGTTGTCTAATTTGATCCCTAAATCCTTGAGTGTTTCTTTCATCTAGAGAATTTATGCATAGTAATTTATAATTGAAATATATTCTACTTCTACTATAGATAAGACTTTTGAGTTTTTATTCTTGGTTTTTCATGAGATAAGAATTTTCCTTAAGAAGAACTAGCTACCACTTGGGCCTTGATGATCACCTGTACATCCTACCCAATCTGCATCATAATATTCAGCAAAATCAAGGAAGGAGTCCTTTGCATACTAAAGTCCCCAATTAGTAGTACCTTTTAGATAGTGGAAAATCCTTTTTACAAATTTTAAGTTTTATTCTTTTGGATTAACTTGATATCTAGTACATATACTAATACTTAGAGCAATGTCAAATCTACTAGTAGTTAGATAAAGCATGCTACTAAGTATACATTTATAGAGTTTATGGTCAACTAGTTTACCTTGTTCATCTTTGCTAAGCTTTTAATGTGTAGTAATTGATGTTTTTTTAGTCTTAACTTTAGCTAGATTGAGCATTTGCAATAGGTTTTTTGTGTACTTCCTTTGGAAAATAAAAGTTAATTCCTTGGTTTGACTAACTTGAAGTCTGAGGTAGTTGTTTAGTTTACAAATCATGCTCATCTCAAATTCCTTTTACATAAGTTCAACACATTTTAGGAATAAGGTCACATTACCTCTTTCGCTTTCAAAGTCATTAACCATAAGATGTTGAGAAAGTCTTTCATCTGAAGCTCTAAGAGCTTGTTTGAGCCCACAAATAGCCATTTTTAATTTAAAGACATAATCTAGGTGAATGTGATCTATAAATCCTTTAGGTTTCTTAACATATACTTCCTCTTGAATAGTTCCATCTAAAAAGGTACTTTTGATATCCATTTGATAAATTTTGATTTTTTTGATGCCAACATAGGCTAGATGAAGTCTTATTAATTCAAATGTTGCTACAGGAACAAAAGTTTCACCAAAATTAATATTATCTTATTGATTGTACCCTTTAGTAAATAACTAAGCTTTGCTATATTTATAATTTTTTCATTTTTATGTCTTATTCCTAAACATCCATTTTTTTCCAATGATTTTTTTGTTGTTGGCTTTAGGAGTAACTTCCCAAATATCATTTCTAATAAATCGGTTTAGCTCTTCTTGTATAGCTGAAATCCAACCTTCCCTAGTTTTTGATTTACTAGGGTTTTTAGGCTTAATTTATGAAATATAAGTAGAATATATCCATACACATATTTTACTTTACTCCTAGTTTTTATCCATCTTCCAATTATCCAATCACATCATTGAGTAAGTGTGATCTTCTTAGTCTAGAAATTTTATTTTGAACTTTAGTATCATCTTCATGTTCATTTTTAATTTTAGGTTCTTTTTGTATTGTTGCTTGGGCTATGCTAGAATTTTTTTGAATAGGAACCTCCTCATCATCAACTTGTATGGTTGGAAAAAAATCATCACTATCATCTACTTTCACATATATAGTTTTCTCTACAATGTTAGTTCTTTTGTTAAACACTCTATATGCCTTACTAATTATAAAGTATCCCAAGAAAATACCTTCATCAATTTTGGGGTTAGATTTTCTCAAGGCATAATTTTCATTTAAAATAAAACATTTTTCAACAAAAACATAAAAGCAATTCACTAAATGTTTTTTTGCCAATCCAACACTCATATGAGGTTTTGGTGATGAATCTTCTTACTGAAACTCTATTGGAGATGTAGCAAGTTGTATTGGTGGCCTCAATCCAAAATGATATGGAATATTTTTATCATTTAGGATGGTTCTACTCATTTTATTCAAAATCCTATTTGTTTGGCTTACCACTCCATCTTGTTGAGAAGTCCTGGGAGTAGAGAATTGATGATAAATTCCATTCATTTGATAGTATTATTCAAATTTAGCATTTTTGAAATTCTCAATTGTCACTTATGATCATTTTGATAGCATATCCTTTCTTTTTTTTTCAACTAATTACAAATTCTCACAAAATGTTCAAAAGCCTCATGTTTATAATATAATAATGCAACCCATGTGAAATGAGAAAATTCATCTATAATGGTAAGATAATATCTTTTTTCTCCTAAGATAAATCTTTGTGAAGGACCAACCAAGTCCATATGAAGAAAATTTAAGGGACATAAGATAGAGATGAAATTTTTCTTACCAAATGTTACCCTTATTTGTTTTCTTTCTGTCAAGCATCACATGTGTTCATGGAGAAATCCTTTAGTTTGGACAATTCTTGAACCACATATTTAGATTCAAGGATTCTAAGAATGTCTATGTTTATGTGACACAATTTTTTGTGCCATGTATGAACATCACTTGTATTACTAATCAAACGCTTGGAATCAAGATAAGAAGTATCTATTAAAATGGTAGTATAAACATTTTCTTTTCTATTACCTTCTATAATGATTTTTCTACAATAAGAGTCTCTTGTGTTACATGAATCTTTGGAGAAGATAACATCAAAGTTTGAATCACAAAGCTAACTTACATTAAGAAGATTATATTTGAGTCCTTTAACATAGAATACTTGTTTAATAAGAAGTTTATTCTTACCTAAAATAGTACCAATACCTTTAATTTGTGCTTTTGCATCATCTTCAAATATAACTATCCCATAGTTTTGTTCTAGAAATTTTGTGAATTGAAATATGTCATTTATCATATGTCTAGACCATCCACTATCAATATATAAGGTGGTTCTTTTAAGGGTAGAGAGAGAAAATTTAGAAAAAATTCCTTTCTTAGACTTCTTCTTCTTAAGTCTCCAAAACTTCCTTTCCTTTAAGATACCTTTATTGGGATTTTTTCAAAGAGATCAAGTATACTGTTTTAACCATAAATAAAAATGAGACTAAATATGTCCAAATTGTCCATAGTAAAAGCAAATCATTTTCTTATTAAATGTTGAAAATTGGATGTTTTGATGTAGGAATGATTATTGTAATGTCCCATTCCATGTTAAGGGCAAAATTGTACTATAACCATGTAATTAGACTTTGGAAGAAGGGGTGCCTCATTATGAGGAGTTACGACTATTCATGGTACCCCTTGGGAATGGATTTGACCTATGGCATTTAAGGCTAGGCTTAGAGGTCTTATCAACATGGAGTTATGAAGCCAAGATTAGTAAGTGATGAGAGTCAGGTGAAGTTAGACAAGAAGGGATTGATCACCCCTTTTGCTAGACAACCTAACCATGGTGGCATTGTTTGATTGTCTCTAAATTCTTAAGTGTCACAAGAAGATAACCTAGAGGGTGTTACAAGGTACCAACCAAACATTAATAAAAATTTCTATTATTTTATTTTTCCACTCAATCTCATGTTCATTTCTCATTATTTTATAAGTTATATAGGCGATTGAGTTATTTCCACACCATGCAATATTTTTATTCAAGGAACAATCATATTTCATCGACATCTAGGAATAAGATGTCATAATTTCCTTTATTACTTGGATTTCTTCCTTGTCTTTGGATAACTTATGGGATCTCCTTTTCTTTAGTGAATTCCTCATTGGTGAGTTTTTCCCTTGAAAGTTCCTTATTAATTTTCTTAAAAGATAGGGTTGGTTTTTAAGCCTCAACCTTAAGGTCTAACTTTTCATTTTCAAGAGTTGCATATTCAATATTTAGTGGAGCTAATTCCATCTCTTTGACATGAAAAACCTTTTTCATGTTAATACATGAATTTTGAAAAGCAAGTATTCCATTACAAAGAATATCATACCTTTTTTTCACTAGTACCTTTAGATTCATCATTGATTTGTTCATTGACTGGTTCTTTATGTGCCATGGCCATGTAGAGAAGATGTGATCCATTTGAAGTATCATTTGTTCCCTCTTCACTAAGTTGATCATCCCAACTTTTATAGATGGTTATTATTTTTATTTCCTCTTTGATAGGATCCCTCTTCTGTAACCTATTAGCACTAAAATATTTAGAGGCCACATAACCTCTTCCACCACATGCCAACATTCTATGAAAGAAGCATCAAAACTTTAATCTTTAAATTGCTTACCTCTTTTCTTAGCTTTCTTGTTGGATTCATTGAGGCTTTTTTCTTTTCATGCTAAAAATCTCTTTACTCTTTTTGAAAAAAGAGCTAGTTCATCATCACTATTTTCTTCATGGTCATATGGTCCTTTGTCTTTTATTGAGCTTTTAAGTGTAATAGGTTTTTCCTTGATAGCACATTCACTTATGAGATTCATCTCATATGTTATAAGTTCACTTTATAATTCTTCAAATTTAAGTGGAAAGAAATATCTAATTTTTCCATGATAGTAATTTTTGGTCTAAGTTCAAACTATAGAGTTCTAATCATTTTGATGATAATATTACTTTTAGATAAGCTTTTTCCTATTCCTTTAATAGCAACTACTATGTCATTGCTCCTAGAGAAATAATCTTTAATTCTTTTCCCTCATTTTTAATTTATCATATTCACTTTGCAAAAGTAGGAGTTTGGATTGTTTAACTCATAAGGTTACCTTGTAAGTGGATTCTAGAATTTTCCAAATTTCTTTGGTAGTTTTTCACCTAGCTATTCTATTAAATTCAAGTTTATTAAAAGCATATTAAAGACAATTTTTAGCTTTTAAATCAAACATAAATTTTTTTATGTTTATCACACCACTTATCTCTTGGTAGTTTAGTTCCTATTGTGTTTTCAATGGGTTGAGTGTATCCTTCTAGGATGGATTACCATATTTTAAATTCCATAGATTCAAGAAATTATTCCTTTTTACCTTCTTATATGTGAAGTTAATCTCATCAAATATTAGTGGTTTGCTATAAGATGATCCCTCCATAGTTTACTCCTATGTTTTTGCACTCACACCATGAGTAACCTTGCTCTAATACCACTTGAAGATTAAGAACTTAGAGGGGGTGAATAAGTATAAGCCAACAATAAGAAATTTTGGCAAAGATGAATTCATGGTTCCCTAAATTAGATACATTCACAGTTAGAGGGTTTAAGGGCACCACAACCTTACAAGTCAAGCTGTATAGCTCTACAAGAAATGTTTTCTCTTAGAAATATATCCAACCCCTCAAGGACCAAACAAGCTATAAGCCTTTACAAATAATGTCTTTCCATAAAAATAACATCAACCCTACAAGGAAAATAACATCAATACCCTTAGAGATTATAGTAAGAAAAGGAAATCAAGGAAGAAATAAACTAAATTTCAAATTCCTTGCTTTGAAACATATAGAAAAAGTACATCAAATGATAGATAATTAAGGTTCTTCAACTTCAAAAATGTATGCAATTTCTTGATAGATTTACTTGATGAAGGCTTCTTACATCTTTTGAGATTGACTTTCCTTTTATAGTCTCTTCTTCTTCCATTTACCTATTGGAATCCTTACAATATCTAAAAATAACTATTTGAGAGGTCTTTTACAAGGCATGAGATGTCTCACTATTTTTCCTACATTGTAAGGGTGATGTCTTGTTCTGACACATTTCTTGGAGGAGATGTCTTCAAGGAAGCCAAGATGTCTAGTAGGAGATGTCTTATCTTATGATAAGACATTTGTTTCTAAGGGAGATTTCTCCGATTTCAAGGAGACATTACTAGAGACCAATCTTCCTTAGTTGTAACATCTTTGAAATGTCTTATTTGAGACTGGAGTTCTTGGTAGAGATGTCTTCTCTTGGCTTAGAATATCTTCTATCCTCATGAACTTCTTTTGATTCCTCACATTTTTTCCTAGACTCCATCATTTTAGATTTTCCATTCTTATCCTCTTCTTGGTCTCATTAATGTCCTAAGCTTTGCTTCCTTAAGCCTATAAGTCTTTACAAAACACAATGATTTATTCTCCATTTTTCAATGGTTTAACATACTAAAAGGTCAAGAAATCTTCTTAGTTTCATATTTTCATATGGAAACACTTAACATTGTTTTCTTCATGTTAGTAGTTCTAAGAATAAAGTTTCCACCATGTAGTAATACTTTGGTAGGTGACAAAAGCATTTCTAATAGAATATAAACTATTCCATTGCTTTTAATAGTTTCTGCAACCATAATTCCTTTTTCTTTATATGAATGATTTTTCATATATTTTATAAATATATGCATATCCTCATGTCTTCCCTTTGGTGTCATTATTAATATGTATGAGGATTCTACTATATTCATTTTAGCATTGACATTATTTACAATTTTTCCAATGTAATCCTATAATGTAGAAATTCAAACTATTTTAGTAAACACCATCCATATCATAACATATATAATCAAGAAACCTAAATTAAGTATACAATATATGTATTTCATAGAATGCATGATTATGAAAATCATTATTAGATAGTATGTAAATTATATTAGATGGATGTCAAAAAATGATAGACTATAGAAAAATAATTCATAATGTGCAAGATCATGAAAATTTCACTACATATACTTCATAACCATTTCATAACATAATTCATAACTATTATCATAATGGTATATATATTTAACCATCAATTTATCTTTCAAATACTATACTTTTGTATGGTAATTTAATTCATGGATTTGGAAGTTACACATATGTGTGTTCATTTTCCATAAATATCCATGCATAAGTTAGGCATTAAAATATTATATATTCCTATAGTGATTCAATAATTAAACTCAAATGCACATTATTAAAGTGATACTATACTTTGATTAACTATAGCATACATTTCAATGTGATCCTATCTTGTAGAAATTCAAAATATTTTAGTAAACATAATCCATATCATAACATACATGATTAGGAAACATACATTAAGTATACAACATATCTATTTCATGGAATACATGATCGTGAAACCATTATTTGATAGTATGTAATTCATATAAGATGGATGTAAAAAAATGATAGCCTAGAGAAAAATAATTCATGACTTGTAAGATTGAGAAAACTACACTATGTATACTTCATAAGTATTTCATAACATATTTCATAACTATTTTCATAATGATATATATATATGACCATCCATTTATCTTTAAAATAATAGACTTATGTATTGAAATTTAATTCATGGATTCAGAAGTTATGTGCTTACATTTCCATTTTCCATATCTATCTACACATATGTTAGTAATTAAATTATCATTCATTCCTAAAGTGATTCAATACTTAAAATTCAAACATATATTTTTATAGTAAAAATATACTTTTATTGACTATATACATGAAATTATATAGATTCATATGAATAACTACTAATTTATTTCTAATCATGAAATTCATATTTGAGTTAAAATTTATGGACATATAATATTTCCCTCTCACTCCTACTTGGACTCACAATATCATTAATTTAATAGGTTTTCCATCCATGAAATCCTTTAGGTACTCTTTTAATTTTGAACATACATTGATTGTTCATGTGTCTCTCAAACACTATACTCTCATATAGTAACTTAATACATGGATCCCAAGATTGTCCTCCTACTCATACTCAGATTCACAATATTGTTCTTTCCAGAGGTTGCATGGATGACTAATTCTTTAGGTATTCGTTTAACTTTGATTCATACATTAACTGTCTATGCATATCAAATATGATACTCTCATATTGTAGTGTAAGACATGAATTCAAATATTATCCTCCCACTCATACTTAGACTCATACTATCATTGTTTCAAGACATTTATCATCCATGAAATCCTTTAGGTATTCTTTTAATCTTAATTCATACATTAACTATCTATGCATATCAAATATGATACTCTTGTATAGTAGCACAAGACATGGATTCAAATATTGCCCTCCCACTCATACTTAGACTCATAGTATCATTGTTTCAAGAGGTTTATCATCCATGAAATCCTTTAGGTATTCTTTTAATTTTGATTCATACAATGACCATTCATATATCTATCAAATATAATACTCTCATATAGTAATGCAAGGCATGAATTTGGAGATTATCCAGCTACTCATACTTGGAATCACAATATCATTATTTTAAAAGGTTTCATAGATGAGTAGCCCTTCAAGTATCCCTTTAATTTTGATTCATATGATGACCATCCATGCAGCTTTCAAATACAATACTCTTATATAGTAATATAAGATATGGATTTGAAAATTACCCTTCCACTCATACTTGGTCTCATAGTATCATTGTTTAAAAGGTTTACATGGATGAGAAACCCTTCAAGTATCCCTTCAATTTTGATTCATATGTTAACCATCCATTCATCTTTCAAATACGATACTCTTGTGTAGTAAATAAATACATGGATCCTAATATTACCCTCCTGCTCATACTTGGACTTGTAGTATCATTGTTTTAATAGGTTGCACAAAGAAACACCCTTCAAATATTCTTTTAATTTTGATTCATATGTTGACCACCCATGTATATCAAATATGAAACTCTCATATACTAATGCAAAACATGGATCCTAAGATTATCCTCCATTTTATACTTAAACTCATAGTATCATTATTTTAAGAGGTTCATCATCTGTGAAATCCTTTACATATCCTTTTAATTTCAATTAATATGTTGATTTTTCATGTATCTCTAAAATACTATATTGTTCTATTGTAACTTAAGACATGGATCCTAAGATTTCCCTTGCACTTGCACTTGGACTCATAGTATCATTATTTCAAGAGGTTGCATAGATGAGTAACCCTTAAGTCATTCTTTTCATTTTAATCTATACATTGACCATTCATGCATCTCCCAAATACGATACTCTAGTATAGTAACACAAGAAATGAATTCAAGGATTGCCTCTAGTTTTCGCTAGGTTATATGGATAAGAAATCCATCATATATACTACTATTATCCATATATATTTTGGTAATTCTCATTGAAACATAAAAAAGACCATAAATTCTAAAAGTGATATGCACATGATTTCACTTTTTCCTTATTTTTTATGGGTTGCTTATCCAAGAAACACATCATATAGACTAGTCTAGGACCCTAATATCTTCTATAATTTGTACATAAGGAAATAAGACTAGACCTTAGTAAAAAATTATAAGCAAATTCATGGGTTGTTCAATTGAGCTATCCATCATATCACCTACAATATGGATTTTTTACATTTACAATTTGAAGCAGACAAAATACATGATTAAAAATTTAGAATTCTGATGTAATTATGGTAGACACTTTTAAAGGTGCTAGGAAAGTTGCTCATGATTATGAAATAACTCTATATTTAGAAGTTTCTAGGACATGAAACCTTAAAAGATGATGCATTTTAATAGTGATGTGTACATGGTTTTACATTTTCCTTATTTTTTAAAGGTTTCTTATCTAAGGAACCAATCATATAGACCAATTTAGAGCCCTAATATCTTGCGTAATTAGTATATAACGAAATGAGACTAAACCTTGATTAAAAATTAGAATAAAATTCATGTGTTGATATGCTAAGAAACCCATGATGTCACCTATTATGTGGGTTTTATACATTTACATTTTGAAGTAAAACAAATCCTTGATTAAGAATCTAGCATTTTGATGTAATTACAATAAACATTTTCAAAGGTGCTAGGAAAGTTTCTAAAGATTATGAAATAACACTATGTTTGGAGGTTTCTAGGATGTTAAACCTTGGAAAATAATGCATTTTGATAATTATGCGTACATAGTTTTATTTTCTTCTTATTTTTTATAGGCTACTAAACCAACCAACCCACTATATAAATCATTCTAGGATCCTAATATATCCTATAATTGATATATAAGGAAATGATACTAAACCTTGATAAAAAATTAGAAGGAAATTAATGGGTTTCTTATCTAGGCAACCCATGATGTCACCTAAAATTTGGGTTATATACATTTACATTTTAAATTAGATAGAATACTTGATTAAGAATCTTTAGAAAACTATGGTTTTTCGGATGTGAATGCTTAAGAAACCAAACTTTCTAAAGTAAATGCTCAAATAGAAGGTTTTAACAAGTTACCAAAAAATCCATTAATAACTAAAACAATCATACGTTTATATTATAGTTTTCTAATGAAAATTTTATAGATCCTTTCTATCAATTAAATTGTTATCATTCAAAAATGCTATCATTAATATGTTTTCTACTAATTAAATTGTATAGATCCTATTTTTCTAAGATCAATCATGATACTTGGGAAATTTAAATGTAATTCAAAATAATAGATAGTAAGCCATATAACAATGGTAAATAGATCATATGTACTATATTAGGTAATTTTGAAATTAATAAAATTTTTGTAAACTATTTGAAAATTAGGTACATAAAATTCATAGGAATATCTTACTAAATTAATAATAACCATGTAAATTGTCATGATAAGGGTAATGCAACATGAAATGGACTTAACATATCTATAGAGGTAATATAAATGATAAGTAAAGGAATCCTATATGAAATAGATAGTAGAAAAGAGAATATTACTTTGATATAACAGTATCACAAAATATATATCAATTAGTATTTTTCTTATACATTGTACAAAAATTTAATGTAAAATACTAGCATCAAAACATATATATAAATCATTAGTATCAATTATCAGAATCATGCTAAATTGATTTGCATAAATTTATCTTTAATCACCATTAAATATTAGTTTTGTAGCAATATGATCCATGAAAGCTTAAAAAAAAGCTTAATATTAAACTAAATTTCTCTATTTAATTGCAAGTATGTAGTACATTTTTGAAACATCACTTCCAAGTGAGGTTATAGAAAGAAACACATTAACTTAAAACATAGTTACCAAAAAGCCCATTTAAATCTCAAAATACAAAACACATTAACAAAAAATCCATAAGAACCTTAAAATCTAAAACACATTGACAAAAGGCCTATATATGCCATAAAATGAAAACAAAAATGACTTAAAGCACACTGATAAAAATACATTGGTAAAAAAGCCCTAAATTTTCCTAATTTTATTGTGAAGACATATTTTAGTAACTAAAAATTTCTAGCTCTATTAATATCATGATAATTAGACATACAATACCCATGATAAATGATAATTTTATACAAGAAAAGATGGAACTAGTAAGACAAGAATTGTTCATGAAAATCTTATTATGATGTATTGCAAGTCAAGTAATTGCTTAATCCAAATTTCAAGGAAATAAATTTGAGCTTTAAAATTTTTCATTCTAGCCCATTTCATCCTAGCACATTGTTATTTTTCATAAATCTATAGAAAGAAACCAAAAAGCTTGGATCTTCATGTATATGCTATTTAGTTCATCTCTCTAAAAGGAATTATAAAGTAGTAATCTCATTGGGAGTTGACTATCTCTCTATAATGAATTATATGATATCATGTTTTTTTATCATTTTTTCTCATAGTGAACATTTTAGGATTATTATGAATAGAGCATCATAAGATTCTTGAAGGAGGATCATTTTGTGAGGCTAGTGGAGTTGTAGGCATTGGTAACGAAACCATTGCAAAATGACTTTATAACCACATATCAATTTTCACAGCTAGCTTATTAATGTAAGTCTTAGATAAACCTTTTCAATGACCCATAGTGGAGCCCAAACATCCATTTATGCACATCATGTTCAATGTTGGATAGCTTTCTACATCTCAACAGCCCAAAAAAAGCAAGATAAGATTCTCATTCTTACTACTTACTACCACTAACCATAGCCCTTGGCCTTATAGATTTGGATTCCTCACCACTCCCATCCAAAACCCCACTCTTATATAAACATAATATCATTGCACCCATCTTCACAAAAAAAAAATATTGTTACTCTATTGTATTATTCATCTTTATTAATATCTTTTTTTCATAGTCTCATTAAACATGAGATCATCTAGCTTTTCCTCTTCGTTGCACTTGCTACATATTCCAGAGCCCTAAATTTCAGTATTTACATATTTCATGTAAAAATCCTAGCATATGTAGGGCATTCTAAATTTCATCATTCAAAATTCTACTAGGTAGAAAGTCCTATATTAAATCATGTAGAAACCATAGCATATGAATGGGATCCTAAATTTCATCATTAAATCCCTATAATATGCAAAGACCCTTGCAATTTTGTTGTTCAAGTTGCAAAAACCTCAAATAAGAAACTTATTTTAAAATAATTACAATTTTGCAAGAATACCCTCAAGATTTTTTCATGGAACCAATTGCAACAGTGAAAAAAACCAACTCCACTTTTCAATTTGATAATTAAAAATTAAAACCTTGTTCATACTTGAAGGGGAATCCAACATACCTAAGGAAAATGAGAAGGATGAACATGAACACCACTAGAACAAAATGCAGGGAATCCACCACTACTATAAGCACCAACACCACAAGTACTAGGGTTATAAGCATCACCAAATCTATTTACAAGCACCACCACCAAATTCATCTTCAACCATAATCACAAGAATCAATTGTTTCTTTTGTTTTTCAATGAATTGCAAGTGCAATGTAGTGAATTGATTCTTTTATTTTGAATAGTTTAATTTTCCAAAATGTACTAGTCAGTGTTTTAATTTTGATATTAATATGTTGATTATATATTATATAAATGA
The DNA here is from genome assembly GCA_015680685.1 of Gnetum montanum. Classification (NCBI taxonomy): domain Eukaryota; kingdom Viridiplantae; phylum Streptophyta; class Gnetopsida; order Gnetales; family Gnetaceae; genus Gnetum; species Gnetum montanum. The sequence continues at coordinate 5,400 of MNCI01028408.1, read as the reverse complement.
AAATGCCTAATTACTTCATTGAGAGTCCAAAAAATATTTTTTTATTGCAATGCTTTGACATGATCATGATTGGTCTTGAACTTCTACTTAGGGATAAAATTTGTAAGGTTCATTATCCATCATAGGTCCTTTTATCCTTCAATAAATGGTATTTTGAAAAGTACCCTACAAATAAAAGTCTTAACATAAAAATTACCCTTCATCTAAGAAGGGTGTTTTATATGAATACCTTGCATGAGAGGGATCAAATGTTTAGTTATAAATAGGTAAAATAAGAGCAAGAGGTGTAAGATTTACTTTATATTAAAGGTACATATATTTAAAAATAAGTAATTTTTTTGTTAATTATATATTAATTAGAATAAATTCCTTGAAATACAAGAAACATTTCCACCCTTCATAATAGAGGGATGTATTAGACATCACCCTTTATATGAAAAATATAGGGTGCTCTTAAATTTCAATCCTTGCTCATATAATTTTGATAAGGATATGCTCATAGTTGACTCATCATAGGGGTCATATCTTTAGTGTGATGACATTATGAGTACTAACCCTAAATCATGCTCTAGGGTAACAACTACTTATGAGAATCACAAAATTGTTGAATCAATAATATAATCAACCAATTTGACAACATGTGATCAACCCCCATGTGTCTGGACAACATGAAGTACATAATTAATGCATGCTAGTGGGTTGGAATACCAAGTAACCTCTCTTTATTATGATTTTATCTATGATTGGGTACACCTAAGATATGTTTAACAACTAACATAAAATCTTGGATTCTTCAAAACTACCTAGATTCTTCAAAACTACTCTTGCATACATAAGATTATGTGAGATTATAAAATACATGGTAAATCATCCCATTCCTGGGATAATCCAAGGCATCATGTGGTCAACCCCCATGCATCTGGATAACACAAAGTATATATTTAATGCATGCTAGTAAGCTTCAATATCAAGAATTCAATACAAAGTTAACCCATCTCATCCTCGGGATGACCCAAGACATCATTTGGTCAACCTGCATGCATCTAGAAAACATAATGTACATATTTATTACATTCTAGTGGGTTTAGATACTAAGCATCTAACACAAAGTTGTTTCATCCCATCATTGGGATAATCCAAGATATCATGTGGTCTAAACAACATGAAGTAGATATTTAATACATGCTAGTAGGTTGGAATACCAACTAACCTCTCTCTATTATGATTTTTCTATTACTATGTATACCCAAAACATGTTTAATAGCCAATATGAAATGCTAGATTCTTCAAAACTACCTAGATTCTCCAAAACTACTCTTGCATACATAAGAGAAGGTAAGATTATAAAATACATGGCAAATCATTCCATCCCTAGGATAATCCTAGGCATTATGTCATTAAACCCCATGTATTCGATACATATTTAATGTAAGATAGTGTGTTCAAATATCAAGCATTTGATACAAAGTTAACCCATTCCATCCTTGGGAAAACCAAAGGCATCATGTGGTTAACCCACATGTGTTTGAACAACATGATGTACATATTTAATGCATGCTAGTAGATTTAGATATCAAGAATTTGACACAAAGTTGGCTCATCCCATCCCTAGGATAATCCAAGGCATCATGTGGTTAATTTTCATGTGTCTTGACAACATGAAGTACATATTTAATGCATGCTAGTGGGTTGGAATACTAACTTATCTCTCTCTAGTATGATTTTGAAGAAACCATAGATTCTTCAAAACTACTTAGATTTTTCAAAAACTACTCTTGCATGCATTAGAGTAGGTGGAATTTTAAAATATATGCAAAATCATCCCATTCTTTGGACAACCCAAGGCAGCATGTGGTCAACTCCCATGTATCTAGACAACATTAAGTGCATATTTAATACATGCTACTAGGTTCAGATATCAAGCATCAAATACAAAGTGGATCCATTCTAGTCTTGGGACAACCTAAGGCATCATATGATTAACCCACATGTGTCTAGATAACATGATGTACATATTTAATGCATGCTAGTGAGTTTAGATATCAAGCATTTAACACAAAGTTAACCCATCCCATTGTTGGAACAACCCATGACATCATGTGATCAACCTTCATGTATCTAGATAACATGAAGTACATATTTAATGCATTCTAGTGGATGTAAACATCAACTAACATCTCTTTAGTATGATTTTAAATAAACCCTATATTATTCAAAACTATCTATATTTTTCAAAACTACTCTTGCATGCATTAGAGTAGGTGAGATTTTAAAATACATATCAAATCATCCCATCCTTTGAACATCCCAAGGCATCCTACAATGCATGATACTTAGTTTGGACAACATGAAGTACATATGTAAGGCATGCTACTAGGTTGGGATATCAAGTAACCTCTTTCTAGTATGATTTTTTCTATGACTAGGTACATCATAGACATATTTAATAGCTAACATAAAATCCTAGGTTCTCCAACACCACTCTTGCATGATGATGGATTGGGATACCAAGTATTCTCTTCACATGTTTAATAGCCAACGTTAAACCCTAGATTATCCAAAATAACTCTTGCATGGATAAAAGTATATGAACATTAAATTACATTTTATTTACTTTACATTTAATTTGCTATGGATTAATTTATTATGTATTTTAATTGAATTAATTTTTTTAAATACACATTTAAATTAAATCTATATTTGATTCATGAATCTTTAACAATAAGGAATATCTTAAAAAGAAAATCATTTGAAACCATTATATGTAAACAACCTTCGTACATAAATAATAGGTAAGAATGATCTAAAATATATAAATTAATAACAACATATGCATAATCCCATATTCAAGAGGTCATGACAACATAAAAAATCTAAATGAATGATTTCTATGCATTGATAAATCAAATGAGAACTTGTTTGGTTAAGAACCATATATCTAAAAATCATGATTTGTAGTAGGATTTGATGGTGACTAAGGCACAGTAGTTACTAGAGATTAAGATCTAGTAATTGTTGTTACTTAGTCATCATCAAAGTCATTTCCAAATTTGTAGATGTAGTGATGGAGCACAACCAAACCAAGCTCTCATTTTATTTATTGTTTCATGATCTCTAGTAACATGGATACATCATGCTCCTCATGCTTTAACTAATTCAAATCCACTATATATCTATGGCAATGTGTCAATAGAAGCAAATCAAATAGAAATAATTTCATAACGTAGGCATAATCCCAGATTGAAAAGGCCATGACAACATAAAGAATATAAATGAATGATTTTTCTACATTGATAATTTGAATGAGAACTTTTTTGGTTAAGAACCATCTAAATATTAATCATCATTTGTAGTGTATTTTGATGAAAATAGAGTCATACTAATTACTAAAGCTTGAGCTCTAGTAACTACTATTACTCATTCTTCATCAAAACATGCCCTAACTCTGTACATGTAGTAATGGAGAATAACTTGACCAAGCTCTTATTTTCTTGCCATTGAAATCATGATCTCTAGTAAGATGGAGACACAATGCTTCTCATCCAAGTCTCATTTTATTTATCATATATTACATATTTTAGTTTAATTACTTTTTGAAACTCACATTTAAATTATATCTATATACGATTCATGAATCTTTAGAAATAAAATTATTTGAATTCATTATATGTACATAAANATATTATATATACACAACTTCAATAATTGTGATGTTTTAAGTAATAATATTCATTATACCTAAGTTTAGTAAATGATTGTAGAGGATACCCGACATACTTACCATTAACCATCTTAATAAATGTTGAATATTTTTCTACCAATACAATGAAGATGGAAATGAGATTTACCTAAAATCTAAAAGAGGAAAACATTACATTTCACAAAAGACATAAATAGCATTGTAGGAAATCACATCTTGAAAGTATACATAGGTTTGCTTAAACATAGCGATGATAGAAAAAGAATGCACATCCAGAAATATCAAATATTCTTCTAGCCCTTTTCTTTATTTTATACACCTTTCAACTTCATGCACCATGTAAAAAAATATTTGTTCTCTATATAATTGAATTGTTTTCTTTCAAATATATACATTCCAAAATTCAGAAATTACAAAAGCATCACAAGTCATAGTTATCGAAATATTCCATATTCTTGTTATTATCAAAATAGACAAAAAGAAGTTCTAGGTACTGTTACCATTGAAGAATCATTTTCGAGTAACTTTTTTATGTTTACAAGTAGATTGTCATCAGTTTTCCTTTCTTATTGTAACTTCTATTACAAGAATATTTGAATCTACTATTCATATGTATTTTTCTTTTATATTTTCATGTGCATTGCTCTAAGTTTTAATCTATTTTCTAACTTCATTGATTGATTGCATTCTACTTATATTTGCATGTACATCCTTCTAGGATTATATCTATTTTTTTATTGGATAGGATTCTAATTCTATTTGCATATACAATCTTCTAGGTTTTTATCTATTTGGAAACTTTTTTGACAATAAAAATTCTCATCAATAAGAAAATTATTTCATATTAAGTGATCTTATATTTTAGTTATCAATTTCATTTAAAATCACTTTCTTATATATAAGAAAATGCTAGTATTATAGTTCACTAAAAATGGTATTCAATTAATGGATCATAAAAGCTTTTTAATGTACATGTTAGATTTCTTTAGTATTAAAATGTTGGAATTTCCTAAGTCATGCATGATTATTTTAGAATGACAATAATTTATGGAATGTAACCTACAAGAGGTTTCTCAAGTGTGAAAACTATGAAGATTAGTGTAAATATAAGAGGTTTCTTGGATATGTAAACTATCAGGATTAATGTAAAATACAAGAGGATTCTCAAACATGTAACCTCTTAGGATTGTAGTAAAACATTAATTCACAGATTCTTCAAAATCACTCTTGCATGCATAAGAGGTTGCTTGAATATGAAACTAATCATGATTTAGTATAAAATATAGGAGGTTTCTTGGATGTGCAACCTATCAAGATTAGTGTAAAATATAGAAGGTTGCTTAGGTATGCAACCTATCAAGATTAGTATAAAATATAGAAGGTTGATCAAACCTTCATCCTCATAATATGAGTGTAAAATATATGAGGTTTTTCTTCCAATATACTTCACAATATAAGTTAAAATATATATTGTTGGTTGGATGTCCAATCTAGGAATATGAGGTCAAAATATATTAGTATTCATTTAAAAAAACTCTTCTTATGGGTTTGAAATATATGAGGTTCCTCTTACGAGATACCTTACAATATATGTTAAAATATATGAAGTTGCTTGAATGTACAACCTAGTAATATGAGTGTAAAACATGAGGTTACTTGGACGTGCAACCTAGGAATATGAGTTGTGAATGATTAATTTT
>MNCI01028403.1:1193324-1204352 GCA_015680685.1 Gnetum montanum | reverse complement strand
AAGTATTCGGTTGCAGTGATAATAAAGCTATGTCCCGTAGAGGATGATGGCGTTATCGGTCCAATTAAGTCTAATCTCCATTTTTGGAATGGCCATGTGATTTTTGTTGTGTGTAATTTTTTAGGTGGCATGTGTATTAAATTACCATGATTTTCGCAAATGTGACATGTTTTGACCATGGAGATGCAATTATACTTCATGTGTGGCCAGTAGTAGCCTAAGCACCTAATCTTTGTTGCCATTGCTTTGGGTGTAATGTGCCCTGCACAAATTCCTTTGTGGACTTGTTCTATAATCGTTTGACCATCAAAGCTACTAAAGCACATCAGCAGAATGCCTTCATAGGATTTACGACATAAGGTGTCTCCTATTAACGCATATTTCCAAGAGCGTTTTCGCACTGTTTCCTTTTGAGCATTTGTCAAATGTTATGGAGGTTTGCCTCGTAGAAAGTACTATTTTATGTCATCGCATCATTCTATTGCATGTGTTGTTCTAATGGATGCTATAGGCATTTCTTCAAGAGTGTTAATTATAGGTTCGACACAACTTGTTATAGAGCTAGGAAACGCATGGAACATTTTGGGTGTCATGTTTAAAGCTAGTGTAGCAAGTGCATCGGCGATGGTATTTTCGCTCCTAGGGACATGCTGCATATCCATTTCTACTAGTCTCCTTAGTAAATATTTGGTCAAATCACAATATAGTTGTAAATGGAGAGCCTTACATGCATAAACCTTAGTGACTTGATTAATGACTAGCTATGAATCACCTTGAACTACAAGACGTGAGATTCCAGAAGTCAATGCTGCTTGAAGACCTCTAAGAAGACCTTCATATTCCACCATGTTATTAGTATAGGGAAAGGTTAATTGGTAAGTGAAGGGTTGGATTTTTCCAGAGGGGGATGTTAAAATGGCCATAGAACTTCCTCCTTGAGAGGTTGAAGCTCCATCAAAATAGAGGATTGCCTCGTAATTGTTAGGTACGGTGTCTATATTGTTAACATTCTCATTGGGGAACTCAGGGTTAACTATTGTCTAATCATGCATTGGCAAGATGGCTAATTGTGTGACTATTGCTTGACCTTTTGTGGAAGATTGAGTAACATAGTGTAAGTCAAACTCTGTGATCATTTCTTTCAACCTAGCTATCCTACTAGACTCGTAGATGTTGTTGGTGATAGCGCAAAGTACATTATTCTTACAAATGATGTAAACTTAATTGCGTAAGAGATAATGCTGCCATTTCTTCAAGGTGAAAACAAGGGCAAGGCATGATTTCTCCAGGTCGTTGTATCGTTTTTCATAGGAAATTAAACCATGGATTACCTAATATACAGGGATCTTGGCTCCATCTTTACATTTTTGACAAAGCATCGATGCAATGGAAGCATCAGAAGGTGCAAGGTAGATATAAAAGGGTTTATCACATTACGGGGGATAAGCAGTCGACAGTTGAGTCAGCTCCTGCTTTATGTTCTCGAATGCTTCTTAACATTTTTGGGTCCATTGGAAATGCACAATTTTTTATAATAGGTGCTACATAGGTCTCAACTTATCTGTCAACCTTTCTATAAAGCTTCTAATGAATTGCAGCCTACCTTGAAGACCACGTAATTCAGTAAGGTTTTTTGGTGGTTGCATATTAGTTATTGCCTTAACCTTTTCAAGTTCTACCCATATTCCTATTTTAGAGACTACAAAACCAAGCATCTTACCCATTTTGACACCAAAGACACACTTCTTTGAATTGAGTCTAAGGTCATAATTGAGATAATGATTAAGCACTAGGTCTAGATCTTTTGCATGTTGTTCGGTTATTTTAGATTTAACTACAATATCTTCAAGGTAATCATTGAGAAAATTGAGCATGTAATCACTAAATATATATGGCATTCCTCGTTGATATGTTGCTCCTACATTTTTAAGGCTGAATGACATCATCGTATAGCAGAATGTGCCCCAAGGTGTCATAAAAGTTGTTCTGAGCTGATGTTCCAGATTGATTCTTATTTGGTTGTATTCTGAAAATGCATCCATAAAGGATAATAGTGCATGTCCAACAGTTGTGTCAATAAGTTGATCGATGCTAGGTAGTGGAAAGTCATCCTTTATAGTGGTTGTGTTAAGATCACGGAAGTCAATACATATGCATATACTATTGTTCTTCTTATGGACTACAACAATGTTTGATACCCAATTGGAATAATCAACGACCCAAATGAAATCAACTTGGTAGAGCTTTGTGATTTCAACATAGACTGCTAATGCCACCTAGGGTCTAAACTTTTGTACTTTTTTTTACCAGTTTAATTTTTTCATCAAGAATAATATTGTGTTGGATGATTCGGGGGTCTAATCCTAGCATGTCGATATATGACCATGAAAATGTTTTTATGTTGTCTTTCAGTACTTGAGTGATGTCACTGAAAAGTTGTGAGTCTAGTAGGGAACTTAATTTCAATGTTCTAGCTTCACTATTGAATGTAGTAATGGGGACTTCAACTAAAGGATCTTTAGTGATATTATTGGCTTCTAGATCCAAAGTCTTAGTTACATTTTTAGGCTAGTTTGATGTTTCTTGAGTGGAGGCTATTAAATTAGTATAAGTGGATGGGTCTAGATCCAAGGATTCTAGGTTGATTACTCTTTTTACCTCCCTGTATGAACCACTGAGAGATAATGGTGAAAGGATTTTCTTGGTGGCCATGTGCTTGCTCTTGCCAATTTAAACCGGGAGTGAAGTAAGAGACATCCCCTAGATGAAAGAGTTACTAAATGTAAACGAACATAGGGTAATCAAACTATGTAATGACAAAATTTGGAGATCTAGTAGTAGTCATGGCAGTTTTAGGCCATACAGGGCCAGATGGCATTTTTAGGCCATACCAGGCCGAATGGCAGTTTTAGGCCATACCGGGCTGATAATATTCATGTTGACTTGTCATTTGGACTATGTGCATAGAGCATTTTTTATTGTTAAATTTTTTGTGAATGATAAGTTCATGAGACTTTAAAATTTTATGAATTTTTGAAATGTTTATATATGTATGTATATATTTTTTTTGTTGATTTTAACTTTTCATCCCTTCCTTTGCATTATAATAATTTTTTTGGCCTCATCTCCAGAGGCTAGAATAATGAGGAATACTAGGCCAACATAAAATAAAGATGAAATAAATGAAAACATAATTTAGACATGGTAAATTTAAATAAATAAAATAGGAGAAAATAAAATAGAGTGTTTTTGGTTTAAAAAGGGGGTTTTAAAGTGAAGGAAGGGGGTTTTGTGCTAGTGTGAGTTCTTGAACTATAGCGTGAGCTAGGAGTGCAGCATAAGCTACAACGTTAGTGTTAGCATGAGCAAGGCAACCATGAAGGACAAGGGTAGGGGAAAGGAAAATAGAGAGAAAGGGAAGAGGTAGGCAAATCTGGCATTTATGGAGGAGAGTGAAGAGCTTCTCTAGCATCTCCCCCAAGCTAGGAGTGGGATGGGGCCTTGCATAGGTAGATTTGCTCTCTCTTGCTTTTCTTTGGAATTTGTGGATAATGTTACCTAGGATAGAATTTTATGGCCACAATTTTGGGGTTGTTTTGGGGTTTATTTGGGATTTATGGCTAGCTGTTCTTGATTTTCGTGGCATTAGCATGAGTGCCTAGGACGTGTGTGTAGGGCGTGAGTGCAAGTTAGATTTTTTTTGGTTCTTTTGAATTTTGGGGCAAGCGTGTCATGAGTGCCAGGAATATTTTGGGGCAGCATGGGTTTCATGAGTGCATTTTGGTTGTTTAGGCTTTTGGGTCTTCCTAGGTCGTAGCGTCTTTTTAGTAAGTGTGAGTTTCAGGCCAGGAAATGGCCAGCATGAGTTTGGGCTATGAAAGGGCTATGTTGCAGGGGAAGGCTTGTTCTTCTTGGTAGTGTGAGTTGCATTGCAGGGAAGGCCTGTTCTTATTTCTATTTTTTTGTTGGTAGCATGACTACTAGGTTCCTGGGAAGTGTCAAGTTTTTTTCTTTTATTGTGCCTTGGACAATGTGAACACAAATTTCTCTAGGCAGCATGAGGTGTTGGTTCTCAGCATGAGTTGGACTTTACGAAACCTCCAAAATGAGTTCTATGTGGAAGCCAAACAATGTGAGTTATCGAAATAGGCCCTAGCATGAGCGTGGCTGAATAGGCCCTAGCATGAGTATGGGTGAATAGGCCCTAGCATGAGTGTGATTTTGGAACATCAACGTGAGAGGTGTTACAGAGGAGAAGGGAAGTTTTCACTGTGACCACCAGGGTCTTGGGTAACGTGAGCGCAGGGTCTTCCAGGCAGCATGAGATGCAAGATTCCCAAGGCAAGCTAAAGGTTCCCAACATGAGTTTGCAAGTTCCAGTGTGAGCTAGAATGTAGGAATCTAGTGTGAGTTTGCTAGGGAAGGTCCCAGCATGAGTTGACGCTAGGGTAGTTCCCAGCTTAAGCTTCCCAGGATGCACAGTGTGAGCTAAATTGTGAAGACGTGCATTGTTTGTTGGGATGCCCATTACTTGCTCATTTCATGTTTATACCGTTTATTATTTTCCTAAGATAAATGATTTAAACCTTACTTCAGTGAGCATTTGTTTTCTGTGCTTTTTTGTGTATTTATTATGAAATGGATTTCAATGTACCCCAGTGAGCATCAGATACACTAAATAGATATTGGTGTCCTTGTTTCATGGGGTGGAGTTGTGTGATTAAATGTTATTTATGTGTTTAGTTTATATGGTTTCATATTAACGTTAGCACTTAGACTTTTTACTTACCTAATATCTTGGCCATATGCAAGGGACCTAAATCTTCTCTTCTTGTGGTTGAGCTTGTTGGCATACTTGCTTGGTTTGGCCCCTTTGGACTGGACACATCTCCCTATAACATGTGCATTGGGCCCCATGTGATATGGTTCCACCCCAGTGTCAGTTTGTTTTTGTCATTCATTCTAAAAACTTTTAGTGTGGTTATATGGTCTTATTTGAGTGAATAGTTGGCTCATGATATCATCGAGACAGCGCTACCCAGGTCTACACAAGGCATGCTTGCCGTTATTACTAATATCGATGAGGGACTTTTTAAGGTTGATGGAGGCCTTGCTCAGGGTCCTAGATCTACTTGTCCCTTGACTCATGCATGGGAGCTGCCTACTTGTATTCAGTACAACAGCAACAGCACACTTTTCTTAGCCTTTGGCATGCACACTCTATTCTAGAATCCACCTGGGACAATATATAGAGTGGACAGGTATACTCTTTTGTGACTTACTTTACCTTTTGATTCCCTTTTAAATTTTATGTCATCATCTAAATGTAAATGTTTTTTTCCTATGCAGGCCCTGCTTTGATGAACATGGGATGTGTGATGATGATGGTGGGCTTGCCTTAGCATGCACAGTGCTAGAGACATTTATGGTGGGCCCCATTTTTCATGCTGTGGTACTGGACCAGACAAAGGTGGCTATTGTTGACTACCATAGGCAGTTTTCAATAGCCTTTGAGCGCTACCAAGTTCATGGTTGGTTACATGAGGAGTGGTCTTCTAATGGGCTAAGTTTTCCTCAAAGAATTGATCCTACACCTACCCCACCTATGCCATTTACTAATGTTAAATGACCACACTCTAGATTCCATTTTCTTTTTTGTTGCATCATCATGTACTATGTTTTTAACTCTTCACCCTATGTATTTCTTTTACAGTAGCCATCCCCTCCGAAGAAGTTACTATTATAACAGGGCGTACTAAGGCCACCCTTTTTATGAAATATGAAGAGGTAGAGTAGTCATAACAATGATTGTAGAAGAAAGCTTTAGAGTTAATCATCAGCTACCTTACCCAGGCAGGTCTGATTGACTTGTTCACAACTTTGAATCCTAATATTATGGTTATTGAGATGATCTCTATTGTTGATTCTTTCAATGATGATGCTTCCCATTTTAGCACACGGGTTCGAGGAGTCAAGGTATCTTTTCACCCGACCACTGAATTCCTTTATGATCCTTTTGGCATGCCCATGGATGGTGCTAGGGTGACCATAGATAAAGCAAATAAAGAGGGCTAGGTCACAAGAGAGCTTGAGAAGTGGTTAGGTGTGTCTCAGGATCCTAAGGGCTTTTCCATGTGAGATGATACCTAATCAATGGAGATGAACTTTCCCAAAATCTCTTTCTCAAGGAAGAAACCTTGGGATTGAGTCCACGGATGTCATGTGTATAGTTTTATAGATAGGTATGTGCTAAAATTGGGCATAGTTTCTTGGATTTGTTTTTCGTGGGGAGATCATCAGGTTACGTTCAAACATCCATGCCAAATCCCATTTTACATTTGTTTTCTTCATGGGGTACCTATGTAGGTTTGCTGAGTTCCTAGTAGTTTATGATGCTAACTGCTATATTTTGAGGGATCATTCACAACTGTCCTACCCTTGGATTCACCATTTGTTTAGCACCACTAGATCCTAGGATCCATCGAAAGACATTAAAGAATCAGTATCAGTTACTAGTGGAGGTGCGGCCAGTCGTTCCCATCATTCCCGTGATAGCTTGGGATTGGCACTGCCTAGGATGCACACGTCTGTTAAAAGGGCTAAATGTTTGATTGGTGAGACTGTTGGAAAGTCCAAGATAAAAGTGAAGAGGAATGAACACCCAAGGGAGCCTACTCTAGATGTGATACCACCAAGAGCAAAGAAGATTCAGTTTGTATTACCAATGGAGGGTAAGTAGATTTATTGTTATATATTTATTATTATTACTAGTATTATTATTTGTTTTTTTTGGCTTACTATGTTATACTAAATCTAAGGTTCTAGAATTATCAGAGGAAAGTCCTAAGAGGGAGAGAGAGGCTTTGGCCCTGATGGTTGATCCCAAAGTGGTTCTCACGAGGTTGGAGGAAGAAATGAAGGAAAGAGAAGAAAAGATCAAAGAACCTCCCACAAAACAAAAAAATGGCTTATCAAAATTTCACCCTAAACAAAGAAATTATCACATTAAAAACTACATCAATCAACATTTATGATAGCAGAGACATTAATTCCAATGAGAGAAATATTAGTAAAGTTTTCTACAATCTTATAATACCATGTAGTTTTAATATTTTGTTCATTTCTTTGTGAAAAACCTAATGCCCTTTGTATTATACATGTATTCAACATAAATGACTAATATGCCAGCAATTAAAGCTACTAGAAGATTATTTTTTTCAATTGAAAGATATAACAAGAAACTATTTGAATAAGAACATCCAAATAAGGCAATAAGTATGTAAAGCTTTTATGTTTTGGTGTTAGATATCTTTGTAATAAATTGACAATGATATTTCCTATGCATGCTTTTGTCAACTATTACTCCAATATAATTTCTTTTGTTTGGAATGAAAGAAAATGATTTTAAATCTCTATGTTATGTGTTTGATTTAAATGTGTAATTTTGATCTACTAATGTTAATTTCATTCACTTGTTTCTATTTTTTGACATGTGTTTTAATACACTTCATTTGTAGTTGATGTAGACTTTAACAACCTCATTGATCAACCTTATGAAATAGTTTAGATAGTAAAGCATATAGCCTTCATCAGCCCCATTGGTCAATCATGTGGAATAATTGATAGAGTAATGCAATTTTTGGTCAATGGCATTCTAGACAGTGAAGAGCTTGTTAGGTCATTGTTTCCTTCATTCTTTTCCACAGGATTTTCTTTTGGGACTCTATACCAACTTGGGTGAAAACAATGATTGGATGATGATGTCATTGATGTGTAGATCATGTAGTTGAAGCAACTTTAGAAATCCATTATTATCTATCAAGCTTCAAAAACATATTTTATTTTTAATAATATGTTTCTAACATTTGCAATGTTCCTTGAGAGTCACATGCAACAAGGCCAAAAGAACCAATTGAGACAAAGAAAAGAAAGTCATAAAGAGACATGTCATCAATGTTGAAAGTGATACATTAGGTGAATAAGAGCTTGAGGAGTTGGTGGTAGAGAAGGATTTTATTAAAGAGGCTTAAAAAATTTATCGAGATGTATTTCTTGAAACTAGACAACAATTATTTTGCCACCCATTCTAATGAGAACATCACCCAACCCTTTTGTAATCCTCAATGTATCTTGGATATGTGTGTGTCTTTTTTCTGTATGTGTCTTCTTGTGTTGACCTTTTAATGATGATTCCAAGCTGTTTTACCATCTTTGTAATTGTTTTGGACTTATTTTGATGAGCCTAGAAGGTTATGGGGGCCATGGGAACTTGTTTGAATGTGCCTAAATGTTCTAGACCTTAAAATGTACATTTTTAATTTTGGCCCTAGAAAGTTAGATATCTATCCTAATAGTTAAACATCTAAGCTGTCTAATATACATCTAACTTAATTTTAAGGCATCTACTTTGACATCTATACACTCGAGAGAGTTGTCTAGTATGAATTTTAATGAACATCAAATTGAATGACAAATTGGAGGGAAGATATAGAGTCACACTAAGAAGCTATAAATAAGACTCCAAGGCCTACGTTTGCATGAGAGAGAGAGAGAGAGAGAGAGAGAGAGAGAGAGACTGAGACTTTAGAAGTTTCTTGAGAGCTTGTGCAAGAAGTGTTTGAGTCAGAGGCAAGGAAGAGCATTTCCAAGAGGTTAATAGAATCTCTTATAAGTATTTTGTCTTGTGCTTTAGCTCCATTGTAAGTAATTGATGATTGATAGAAAACATGTGTGGCCTCTAAGATCCTTGAGAGAAGTGTGAGCTGAGATTGGCTCCTCATATTTGATTTAATTTTCTACATTTGAAAGTTTTCTTATAAAAATCGATATTTTCTCTAGTTCATTATCTTGTTCTTGTTTCTAAGTTGAATTTTGCTTAGGAAGCTTGTGGAATGAGTTCTTTTGGAGTCTATTGAAGTAGGATTCACATTAGATTGGTATTGGAACATTTAGTTTGGAGGAATCCACACATAAGAAATTAGTTTGGTAGTTTCCATACATGAATTGGTGATCTTCATCAAGATTTTGAAAGAAATTTTTAATAATTTTTAAGGTTTACAACCATTTAGGATTTGGAGAACCTAAGGTTAGGTTCTTTTTTGATAATTTAGCAACTATTTGCTTGAAAGACTAGGATTTGAAGTCAAGTACATGTTCATTACACTTTGTGTTACCTTAAATTATAAGAATTACTTAAAGATATCATCTTGTTACTTTAAGATTTTACCTTTAGCTTCATGAAAGATATTAATCCTAAGAAAAAGACTAATTAACAGCTTGAACAAGAGCTTCAAGAGCTCAAATACTCCTTTAAGACCTTTTTTGTTGAAATGCAAGAAGTCATTCTCAAAGTAATGATAGGCAAAAATCAAGATTTTGAAAAATCCTTAAAAAGAAGTGAAGAGGATATTGAAGAAGAGAATCCTTTTGCATCTATGTAAAGATCAAGAGGAAGAATTGATCAAAGGACTCCAAGGAGAGAAGAAATCAAAACTTAAAGGTATGAGCAAAGGTTTTCTTTTCTTCAAAATAATGAGGAAAATGATGATGAAAGGTTTGTACAAATATTAAGAAGTACTTTAAGAGTTTCTCATATGGGTATTCCCATATTTAAAGGTGTTTAAGATATACATTTCTTTCTTTCATGGCTTAAATATGTGAAAAAGTACTTTCTTATTGAACAACTTCCTAGTGAGTCAATGATTCATGTTGTTGAGAGTAAGATTGAAGAATTAGTAGCCAAATGGTGGAACAAGGAATGTCTCAAATACATTAAAGAACATGGAATGCCTATTGAGAGTTGGCAACTCATGTAATTCATGCTAAAGAAAAATTTTTACAAGACATCTTTCGATCATGAAGCCATCAAGAACTTGAAATTTCTAAGACAAGGAGATTAAGAGGTAAAATAATTTTATGTTGAATTATATAAAGATTTGGAAAAGGCTAATGTTCATTGGACTAAGTATGAGAAATCTTCTAACTTCATTAGTGGATTAAGGATGTAATATTAAGAAGAATTACCATTTTATGAGCTCGATACTGTTGATGAAGCCTATGATCGTACTCTCAAGGCTGAAATGAAAATCACAAAGTTTGGCTTAAAGAAGGAAAAAGATTATAAGAATAGGGATGAGAAAGACATAACTCACAAGTCAAGGAAATCATATAAGAAGGATGGTGAAGATGAATCAAAGAAGAAGAAAAGAGACTCTCCTTCTCCAAGGAGGGGAAGATGAAGTGAAAAACCTCCAAGAGGTAAACATATATGTGATAACTATAGTGAATCAGTTCATAGAGAATGGAAATTCACAAATCCAAAGAAGAATGCCTCTAAAGGTAAGTTAATTCAAACTATGAAAGAGGATGAGCCCGAATCATCAAAGAAGGTATATGAACATAATCCCTTGTACATTGTTGATCAAAGTGAGTTGAATAGTTGTACTTTTATTGGACATGTTAATACCAATGAAGATGTTATGAGCAAGAGTTTTTTTAAAAGTCGTTGTAATGTTAAAGATCATTCCTTAAGTTTGCTCATTGATGGTAGAGCATAAGAGAATGTGATTTCTAACAAGGTTGTGAAGTCATTACATTTAGTTACAATTCCTCATCCAAATCCATACAACGTACATTGGTTAATGAAGAATCATTATAATAAAGGTAAGAAACAATGTCTTATTGATTATTTCATTGGAGATTTTCATGATCAAATTCTTTGTGATGATTTTCCTATTGATTGTTCAAATCTTACATTTGGTAGACCATGGAATTATGATAATATGGCTAATTTTTATGGAGAAATAATAGTTGTAATGTAAGGCAAGGCAATCATAAGTTTAGATTGTTGTCCACTATTATTGATAGTGATGTTGGTAACTTGAAATTCTTCATTAATGCTTCCTATTTGTAAGGAGATTGTGAGGATATATAATCTTTGTGATAACAAAATTTTCTTTGATGTTGAAGAGAATGCATTTGATATGGATGCTATTACTAATTGTGTGGAGTCTCATATAAATGAGAAAA